>JAKLMI010000010.1:0-253254 GCA_022813495.1 Pasadenomyces melaninifex
CCTCCATATCTTGGACCATGGCAGACGATAGTCTTTATCTTCAAGGGTTGGCAAGCAGGGCTCAGCCTTTTCTATTAATTCCAGCGACTCCAGGACTCCTACATCCTCCTGGAAGATAGCCGCCTTAGCCAGTGCCTCGGCAGATGTTCCTTTGATGATGCGTCTTGCGGCGACGTCTTTGTCCAGGTCTTCTGTAGCACGCGTTTGGAAGAATATACTTGTTTGTAATAAGGTGCACTCCTGTCGGAATAATCGAGTCCACTGTGACAGCAAGCGTGGCGCCGAAACAGTCCTGCTTGAGATTAGATCAAATCTTGACGTTTGCATACATACTCACTTCACTATCTGGGAAGTAGAGTAGCCACAGGTCTCAACCACTTTCACCATCGTTGTATAAAGCCTCGCGGCATCAAACTCCACGAGCCACGACATCCGTGTAGAGGCGAAGCTGGACCAGCAGCCTACCGCATTGTTTTCCACTGGTATAGATTTGCAAAGCGTTAATTTTTGACCCGCAAAGCCGTCTTCTGACATGTGGGAGAGCATGCCAATGACTAGCTGAAGTGTCATCTAGCGGTTATTACCCTGGAGTAATCTTATGCTAGCTTCGAGAAGCAGTCTACTGTTCGGAGACCTCACAGTTAGCATCCAATCGCGTGACCTGTAAGGGTGTTGGCTGTCAAGATCTGCTCCAGCCTGCTTGAGCACCTGAAGGACAGCGAACATATTTTCATAGTCAGACTCTGCTGGATAGTTCAAACCCATGGTGTGCAAAACTGCTCGCATTGCTAGATATCCCAGATAGTATGAACTCCACTTCTCTTTACGATTTGAAAGGATAAACCGAGCGCAATCGAGCGAAACGCCGATAACGAGTCCGGGAAAGTCCATAACACTGTCGGCCCAAAACAGAACGTTTACCCAATTATCATCCTCAAGCGGACACTTCGAGCGAGCACCAACTAACCTTGAACATGTCTGGTCGACGATGTCGAGTACCGTTGCATCGTGAGGCCCAACAACCCAACTTCGGTCGTAGAAAAGCATGCTGACTTCTTTGCGTGAAAGACCTCTCACATCTTCGATGAAAGAGGCTGCGAATGACAATTGCCATGCTCGGTGTACTTGTTCTGATCCCATTCCACATTGTGCGATGCGCTTACCTTCTTCGTTATCATGCAAGAAGTCCAGTACAGAGCGATGGATAAATCGTACCTGGACGCTTCGCCATATTGAGGTCTGTCTACCGTTGAACACATTCGAACCCCAGAAAGTATCTTCTTTTTCTTGGACTTCGTCCTCATACACTACAAGCTCGATCAAACCAGCCGTGCGACATTCGACTTGTAATGCTATTTCGCGTGAAAGGGATTCAAATAACTCTGCAGGCTGTGGCTGTAGAGTTTCAAGGTATAATTGACAGAGCTCTTGGTCCAGGCCAAGTTTCAGCTGGAAAAGTGGCATCGGAAAGTAGTTTCCCAATGCGAAAATATTCGCTGCCTCCCGTGCATATTCTGGGAAATCTTCATTCTGCGTATGCCACATCTGCAAATAAAGTGCACTCATCTCCCTGGGAAGTGCCTGTATTCGAAGTGACCAAGTGTTGATATCATCGCCGTTACCTATAGCTCGGCATACTTTGTGCAGCACATAATGCACCCAGAGGAAGACCCCGTCTGCTCTCGCCCGGATCAAGTCGGTCAGTATTTCGATTTCTCGCAGCAGATGATCATCTTCTGCGCTAGGCTTTAGCTTCCTGAGCAACTCTGCATGAATATATCTTCTAATATCTCGACTCGTGTGGTTCTGCAACAGAAGTCCGTATGAGCTATTGAATAGTCTCGGTCGAACTCTGAAAGGTCTTGTAGCTACGCAAAGCTTCATGTGTGCTCCCGACGTCAAGATCGACTCCAAAAAATCGTACAACCGGTCAGAATGGTGTTCCTCGTCGAACTCGTCGAGACCATCAACAAGGAGACAGATTGAAAAGTCTGGAATACAGACAACTCGTCTCAGCAGAGTTTCGAGACTGCTCTCCGACCAATCCGTGAGGGTTGAGTTGTCTTCGTAGCCTTGCCACAGTTCCAGAATTGCGAAATTTTCAGCCGACTTTGACAGTATCTGATACAAGAGTGACGCCAAAAATCCCTTGAAGTTCTGCTGTAGTTTTGTGCCGACTCGCCAGAAACTATGAAAGAGTACTTGCACTATGCTGCCTTTCGACCAAGCACGAAGTTGGTCAAGTGTCTGTAGCTGTGTCCAGATCATCTTCATTAGTGTACTCTTGCCCGAACCAGCTTTGCCTTCTATAACGAAGCTTGGTTGTTCGCTGTCAAGCCAGTCTAAGAAAACATTGGCTTTGTTGTACTTGGCTCGTCTCTTGGCGAATAGCCACTTGAAAGTTCCATACTGGCTGTCTTTGATGTCATTCAGCCTTTCAAGCAGGCTGGTGTACCTTAATGAATCCAGTAATTTCTGCCATCGTCGTTCATGCTCACCAGTGGCATTTTGGAGTATCGTGATATATTGGTCGCCGAGCTGGGCAGAGCCTCCATGTATTTCGATTTTGCCGTTCCAAGTGTGTCCGCCATACACTCTGACAGCATTTTGTGTATCAATGGATTGCATTTACGTGCACTTGAGAAGCTCAATCAGTCGGCTTTCATATCCTCATGTCTTTCTCAGGTCAAGTAGCGACGCAATCGTCCAAGAGGTTGTAGTAAGAGAAGCTGCGTGTCTTGAGATCTCATTGCGTTGTAGAGCTCGGGGCGCGGAATACTGGCCATGAGTCTGCCAATCAGAATGGCCAGGGAATCGTTCTTTAAACGACAATCATGCAACCTATGCATGAATTCATCAAAATCACGAGGTTGCAACCAAATTGTCCCCACAACTTCCTTGCGACATTGTTCGATGAGATCTGTGGTATGTACAATAGACGCCATTTAGGTGCTTTTCAAGCACGCGACTCACGACAACAAAGCGATGTTCAGTAAATGTAAGATCAAGATCGTTGCTTCGGTTGAATAATCAGAATGCGAAAATAAACACTGGACCAAATGTGGCCGGTAACTCCTGCGCATTTCGCAGGTCACATGCTAAGACACAGTAGCTCGTGGTTCAGCGCCACAGCAACAAATCTAGGCCCTGAGCTCTCTATAGCACCCACCTATAGGCAGGATTAACAGCTCATGCTTAGGATATTGAAGATGAAACCCTCACGCGCACAACCAGCAACATCCGTTAAAGTCAGCTACCTCAACAATACCTCAAGACACCAGGTAAACTACTACTGTGCTTGACACGATTTGGACACAACGTGGATGGTGAGCATGAACAAATATACTTCTTAGCGTTGTCCGAACTATATGCTACTCAAGCAACATCTGCAGATCTTCTATCGACCCACCACTACCACTCTGACCGTGCCCGACACCTAATGTGCCAGCCACAGCCATTTTCTTCTCTTGCACTTTCAGCATTCGACCTTCTATACTTTCCTTGGCAATGAATCTGAACACTTCAACCTTCTGTGTCTGACCCATTCGATGCACACGATCAATAGCTTGTGCTTCTACTGCAAATGACCACCACGGATCCATCATGTAGCAACGCGACGCAGCCGTCAAATTCAAACCCACGCCACCAGCACGAAGCGACAACAACAGTACACGAGGCGAGTCCATTCCTTCCGCATTGAAAGCTCGAATGGTCTGTGCTCTGACTTTCTGCGACATTGTACCGTCAAAGCGTAGGTGAGTGATATTGTGTCGTGACAATTGCGGGCCAATGAGATCGAGGAATGACGTGAATTGGGAGAATACCACAGATTTTGTGGTCTTCGGAAGTGAGGTGAGGTGGCCTATGAGTGCTGCTATCTTAGCTGAAGTAGATGCGGATGGGCTGTAGGGATGTAGTCTTCGAAGTGATATGCGTGGAATTTTCGGCTGCGAGCAGCCATAAAGATCTTCTGTTTCTTGGACTTCCTCAGTATCATCTGGACCAGGTGCATTCTCAGAACTTTCGTTGCCATATTTAACGATCTCAAAGATATCGCGTGGGTTCACCTTCTCGCGACAAACTGGACACCGAGGCTCTTCTTTATTTTCCGTTTGCTTGTCAAGGTATCCTTCCAAGCAAGCTCGACACGTGACGTGCCAGCAAGTCGTCACAACAGGATTGACCATAGGCTCTTCCAGGCAAAGAGGACATTCGCCACTAGCATCGTCCTGTATCTGCTGAAGAGCATGAGCTGTGAAAGAAGTGATAGGATCTTTATCTGATCCGTCCTTTTCTGCTTGCTGAGCATCTGTGGAAAAGCGATTGATCAGATCTTGTAGATCAACATCATCAGCGATATGACTCTCGTCAGCGGCTGCAGCAGTTGCAGCTTCCTCTTCATCAGCAACAATGTCCTTGTTTCTTGTCAATATTGGATGACAGCAGGACTGGCGAAGTCGCAAGATTTGAGCAAAGATGGTTGTGTAGGACTTCATGACACTGCCCGTCGCTGCTGCTTCGTTGAACGTTCGTTTCGCCCGAGTGAAAATCAAGTCGTACACTTCTTTCTCAGTCTTCGACAGCTCGACTTCCTGAATCTTAATTTCTCTGGACGGCAATGGGACCAAAGCCTCGCCGTCAGGAGTCTTCATGTCTTTTGTCCTTCTCAGAACCAGCGGCTCAAGGACAGTTTGTACCACGTTCAACGCTCTGACGAATTCTTTAGCCTCAAATGGAACAGTAATGAACGTCTTCCAATAAGAGAAATTGCTCCAAGGCTCGACTTTCAGGAAACGAACCAGACTGAACAAATCTTCCAGCCTGTTAACGATCGGTGTGCCTGTCAAGGTCCATCTGTGCTTCGCCTTCAGCTCATAGCATGCTTTCGAAGTTTTGGCTTGCCTGTTCTTGATTGTATGCGCTTCGTCAAGGATAATCCTGAAAAAGTCCACAGAGAACAAACCACCAGATGTTACACGATCTCCACCAGCGGCAGCTATCTGATTGAATTCTGACAGCACCACGCCATAGCTTGTGATGACCACGTGTGGTGCTGAAGCAGCATTCGCTGCACCACAAAGTTTTTGCAGATTTGTTCCCTTTTCAGCGGCGTAATATACCAACGTCTTCATTGATCCTGTCTTGGAAGACTTGACTGCTTCGCTTTCCCATTGAGCCAAGAGAGACATAGGCGCTACCACAAGAGTAGTGCAAGGCGCAGACACAACCCCGCCGGGTTGCGTAAAACGAGGCAGCTCATTGACGTTGCTCAAAGACTTGCCCGATGCAGCCTGAGCCTCAGGAGACTTATGCGTGTGAATCAAGCTGAACATCTCGATAGTCTTGCCGAGACCCATTTCGTCTGCCAAGATACCTCCTAAGCAATGCTGTTCTTGCACAGGAAATTCCAAGCTGATTTCACCAGAGTACAGATTAACGTAGAACTGATTCTGATCTGCGATAGCAGGCACAGGCTGGTCGTCCGCATCCTTCGTCGGCCATAAGTATTCCTCCCATAACGGATGCATCGATTTCTCACGACCTGATGTTTCGTCTCGCTCTTTAGCTAGCATCCAATGTAAGGCCTGCTTCTGGTATTTGCGAAGCTCGAGTGCGAATGTTGGCGCAGGTTGTGCTTCTGGTGTATTGAAGTCAAACTGCTGCGCCTTCTTATAGAGCATATCAAGCTGATCCTCTTCAAGTTCTTCGCCATCCTCTTCCTCGTCAGACTGTGGCGTGCATGTTCCACCATTTTTCGGCTTGTCTTTCTTGATCTTTTCATAGTGCTCCGCAGTCTCAGCGGCCTGCAAAATACCTTGCTTTTTGTGCTTAGCTGTGGTAGCATTCGAGGTCTTAGGCTGCAGGTTGATCTCATCAAACAGTTTCACCAGAGCCACCTGGCGCAGCCTCAGATCCTTCTCTTCGGTACTTTCTTTCTCCAAGAAGAACCCTGTCTCGCGGTTCTCATCAGCTGGCTTGACAAAGTTGTGACTGTCAAAAGCGGACTTGAGCATGAACGCCTGTATCTGCAGGTAAATGTTGTCATTGACTCTGAGTCTCTCCTCTGCGAAGACGCAAACTCCTTCAAGCCTGCATATCTTCTGATCCAGTAACGGCGCAACCCAGCGTGCTACGTCTTCGGGTAGTCTGCCTATCTCCTCGCCCTTCGAATTCGTGAAACGAGTAATCACGTCTGCTTTCTGATTACGTGAAGGCATAACCACGGCCTTGCCGCCTCTGCCAACTTTTGTCTTAGGTGCAAGTTTAGACCTCTCGATCTTGACATGCTCGCCAGCACGGATCAGGTGTAGACCACTTTTTGTAGACCAGCCCTCGACACCGAAAGAGCCCACATACCTCTCTGCTGGCGTTTGCTTCAGCACCACGGGAGATAGGCTGCTTTCTTCTGCTTGGCTGGCTTGTCTGGTCACAGATGCATTCTGCTTAGTTCTCAACGACGATAATCCATTGGTCACCGGACGTGCAGGTATTCTTGCCTTCCACGAGCCGTCAAAGTACATATTGACTGCCCTTTGCATATCCCCATTGGAGGCATCTTGAATCTTCTGCAACACATCTTGGTCGACCTGCTCTCCTACAAATGCACAGAACGTATCGACATCGAAGTCTGTCTTGGATACAGGGTCATTCAAGGGCTGCAAATCCGCTGGTTCAGTCTGGCTTGATCTCCGCTCGCCACCAGACGAGTTCGATTGAGGCCGGCTTGAGGAGTTATCGATTGTTTCTGGTGGTGGTGTTGACGTTCTGCAGAAGAAGCGACGACGCTTTGTAGGCCGATCATTAATATCCATACAGTCCAGATCGTATTAGCGGACTGACAGCTACAATGTAGACACGTTCGACGCGTTTCGACGCGTTCAGATTTATACACGGTCACGTGAGCGATTCGAAGTCGTCGACATCGTCATCGATGACTATCTGTGTCGATCAATGTGCTGCACCTTCCAAATGTCCAGTAGCATGGAGACATGGCTCAAATATGTCATGAGATAGGGTTGGTCTGCCTGTTGCACTAGTCAAGAGCGATGATTGCTATCAGCTCGAGATGGTTGGGCCGAGCTCAACGACTGCCCGTGAGAAGCTCGAAATACTTCTCGACGACATCAGTATTGAAAGTACCTCCCGTTTCACTGGAATCTAGGGAGGCCAAGGCCGCACTGGCATACTGTACAAACCTTGTCAGGCAATACGATGCCCCCTCATACACACTATCGACCTTTGTCCAGCCACATATCCACCCAGCTTACATGGCAATACGAGCTTTCAATATCGAGATCTCGAGGATACCTGACATCGTATCAAACACTACTATAGGTCAGATGAGACATCAGTTCTGGAAAGACACGATCAACAAGACTTTCGCCCGAAACCCGCCAGAAGAGCCAGTTGCTGTGCTCCTCGCAGCTTACATGCAGGACACAGGCATACGACTCAACAAGACATGGTTTCAAAAGCTCATCTCCGCTCGTGAGCAAGCTCTTCTTCGTCCTGGGTTTGTCAATCTATCTGCTCTTGAAACATATGCTGAGTCTACGTACTCGATGCTACTCTACTTGACCTTATCAGCTCTTCCTCTGAATTCCTTGTCAGCAGACCACGTTGCTTCTCACATCGGTAAGGCAGCTGGTATAGCTGCTATACTTCGTGGTGTACCACTACTCGCATTTCCGCCACCACCGAACTCCCATTCGAGCAATCCTGCTGGCATGGGTCTACCAATGACAAGAGATCGCCAGCGAGTCATCAATTTGCCACTAGACGTGATGTCTCAATGTAGTGTACGCGAAGAAGATATCTACCGCAATGGTGGCAATGCTGAAGGCCTGAAAGATGCAATCTTTGCAGTCGCTACACGAGCTTCGGACCATCTGATTACTGCTCGTTCACTTTACAAGGAGATCAAATCTTATCAGGAACCAGATCACGAATTTGAGCACGCTGATGAAGATGGTCATGAGTATGAGCCAAGCGTGGTAGACGGCAAGTCAGCTCAACAAACTCGAAAAGCAGAACTTGAGCAAGCATACGGCACTATAATGGGACCTGCTATAAGCACTCAATTGTGGCTAGATCGACTACAGAAGGTCGATTTTGATATCTTCAACAATTCTCTCAGAGCTCAGGAGTGGAAGCTTCCATTCACTGCTTGGTGGAAGAATCGACGATCATCTGTATGAAAGGTCAATTAAAATACACGAACCTGGTGTCGAGCCTGCAAAGTCTCGTGCGCTCAGCTTGTGGACCTCTCATACCAATCACGATGCAAGTTGATACAGTCCAGCAGATATCCACAGTGTCTATCTGCTGAGGCGTAGCATTGCTTGAAGCCAGAGCGATCGCGATCATGCTTAGACATGGTAGGGTGGGCTAGTTCCGTGGCTATGATATCTTCCACTTCCCATGCTCTGTTGCGTGGCCCACCACTAGAATCCGCCGCTTCTCCAGACAGATGTAATACAAGCCTGGTTATACTAAGGTCTTCTTCGTTGCAGATCCGGAAGCGCAGACTGCGTGAGATGTGCTGAATTTCATCACCTGAGAGGTTGCGAGGATGTTGAACTGTGAGTAAGGGCATTGGTGACCTCCAACAGCCCGGGGAATGGTCAGGCCGGAACGGAGATACCTCTGTCTGGAACACGTCGAAAACATCTGAGCCTAAGTCTGTTATTTCTGGGTCGACTATAAAGCAAGTCTCGCGGACGTCGTGGTTGTGTGCAAAAGGAACTGTCAGAATCTCGTCGTGCTCGCAATCTCGAGGCCAGGTCAAGCCGGCACTTTCAGTGCGAGCATTGATGCTATCGACAAGAAGATCATAGATCCATTCGAAAATTTCGTCGCTCTTTGCTGCTGAGCATATAGCATGCATTTTACCCTGCAAGTAGCTACGACTCTTGCCAGTTTCTGTCCTGTCTGAAGGCACACCGAAGTCGAAAAACCGTTTTTGACGTGCCTCGAGATGGTATCTGCACCAGTTACTTTGTCGTTCGGCATGTGATTGAATAACATACTGACCGTTGCAGAGTAATGTTATTTGTGGCACGAAACAGTCAGCGCATAGTTCAATTGTGGCAGGATCAATCTTTTCATTATCGTGGTCATCGTATTTTGGGAAACTGATACACACTGGATGGCTGCGCGGGCATTTTCGTGTCAAGAAATTAATGTTATCTATTAACCTCAAGTCACCAATTTCCGACAATGCTGGGACTGGCTGTCGTCCACCTGTTGCTCGCACTGGGACCACCCGAATAGGAAATTCGTCATAGTCGCTAACATCAGTGGTTGGGTCCTTTCCAGCTATCAACAGGGTTGCCTGCTCTTCTAGGCTCATGCCACTCATAGCTGTACCTACGTCGTGAATGCTCATTGTTGTTCTTCGGGAGACTGATCAAGAGCAGTGCAGTCGTAATTGAGGGTCAAAAGGACCTGATATATCAACAACAATTACACCCAAACGTTTACAAGATTACGATCAGCAGTCAAACATAACCCAGAGTCGTGATACAATTTGCTCGCCGGCATGAACATAATCCTAGACAATGAGATTCTCTTGTCTGGTAAACGTCCCTGCGTCCTCTTACTGAATTATTTGTTATGGAACCAGGCAGTAGCCTCCTTCAATATCCTCGAACCACCTTGCTCAATCACATCGCCATGGCATGGAATAATCCGATCAAATTCACCCCAATTGTGTACCTTTTCCAGTGAAGCACGGAAGCCCTTGCGATCCATGGCGCCAACTCCATAATACAGCAACCTCTGCTGCCACTTAGTATTCGTGGTGTTGGTAAAGATAGTAAACAATTTCGTCATAATGCCTGCTCTCGGATCCTCGTTAGATTTGCTAAACTGTTCGTTCGCAGGTAGATTGAATAGCAGATCAGCTTCAATCATCGTCCTCGTTGGCTTGTGGAAGAATACAAGCTCTTTGTTCTGATGCGAGTGGAAGTATTCGTAGTTAAATTCATCGTCAAATTCTGGCGTAATGCTCATCTGGTTCTTGTTGTCCGGCGTAAAGACGTGGTGGAATTTGGTGCCCTTGTTTGCATCGTCCTTCGTATGCTTCTCTGGTAGTCCTTCAGGACCAATCACATTGGCATCCGGATACTCCTTTGCCCACGGCGTGAGAAAGATATGGTGTTCGTAGTCCGGCGCGATTAGATACCGTACTGTGCCTGATGGACCTGACTGTGATAGTTGCTCAACCTTGGCCTTGGCTTCTGGTGTAAGCGCCACTGGATTGAAGACAGCAAGATTTCCCGTCTTCAGCTTTACGATGGTGCCTCGTCCGCCGATCTTGACTATACCGAAGCGCTTGAATGGTGAACTTAGAATAGATACTTGGCCCGGGACGAGATCTCGTATAACCATCTCCGAGCTTGGGTTCTTAGACACCAGCTTCTGGGCGGACTTAGATATTCCAGGGTTGGCCATGTTGAATGTATATCGTTGTCAATCTCTGGGTGAAATTAGATCGAAGGTTACACCTCGGATATTGCTTTACTGAATTAGTTTGAGGAGACGCTTCGAGATATAATATTAGCTGAAATAGAAGTACAATGTTATTACAGATTATCGCTACGAAATATCGTCCGTACGCAAGCTATGTTGGGAAGTTGATTCATGATAAGGTCAGGATCTCATGATATCACCACAAACTCACACATGCTCCGTGGCCACCCCTATTTGAGATTGTTCCCGGCACATGCCACTGCCAAGCGTGCCCAAAAGACGAGGTCTTTAGTCACCTGAGTGCATGGAGCTAGCTTCTCAACGACATTCCTACAGAACGACGACCTCGTGTTCGCATGTCCAATATTCGTGTTGATCGCTTTGTCAGCTCTTTCCAGCAATGAGACGAGCTTGTGGCTGATCCAACACCGCTGCGATACTCCTGCCAGAGCAGATTTTGACGCATCAGAGATGACCTTCATGGTTGCTGGCATGACAATTTTCTTCTCATTTGTCACGCTTCATCTTCTTAATTCGCATGATTTCAGCTATTGCTGTACTGAACCAAGCGAACGCACTCATTATAGTGATTGCCCAGAGAACTCGATCCAACTGGCATGATGAGCAGTACTTATAGTACCAGGGAGCGTTTTTGCCTGCACCGAGCTTAAGCGCATCGGCCCCGTACATACATATTTTGAACCGAACAGGCTGAACCATACCAGCGCCATGAAGATGTCAAGAGCTGCCCAGGTTTTCACCCATGTTGACAGAAACACCGCTGCAATTGAGAACATGATAGCCAGCGATGATACCGCGACTATGACCACGAAGATACTACCAATGTAACGCCAATATAACGGCACGTTATCAATGAAAGATCCTGGTCCCGTGTAAAGCCACAGCCACCTCAGATCCCTCTTCAGCTCGACTGCTAGGCAAATCTATCGGCCTGATCAGCATTCGATTTGAGGATCTTTGCGAGCACTTACTATACCAAGGACCAGCTGTGCAGGTCTGGCTACACACAGTGTCCATCGAGGCAGCTTATACCTCTCCTTGAAGTTGAATGTCATTGATCTGTCAGTGTCGAAATGTGCTGATGAGCGTAGTTCAGGGTTGTTAAGCAGCACTTCCAATCGTGTATATTCATGTAGGAGAATCTTTGACAGAAATCGTTATTGCTTATGTTCGCCCTTAAGCACTCTCTTCATGCTATTTCGCTCTATTCAGACCAGTATAAATACAAGATCAGCTGCCCTCCCGAGACATCCACGCCACAAAGCCCGAGCAGGAAGGTCAGTGCATATCTTCAAGTGGTATGTCTCAACCAGATCTCTGCTGACTTCAAGGCAACGATGATAGAAATCGTTGATGAGAACCTATAACCACAGTATCTGCATCCATATTCTTACAACACTCTCGCAATATTGAAATAGTCGTACGGACTAGCAGTCACAGCCGACTCCGGCTGCCGAGGAGTTTCGTGAGATGACTTTCCGAGTGCGAGATCTCTTGGTTTGTCGTCGATATTCGGGTAGTGCGATGAAGCCGCCGAAGGTCGTGGCTCAGCCAATCTGTCCGGTTGATGCTCAAGCTCATTGCCGATCAGCGATCTTCTGCTCTGGCCGAAATTTCTTTGGCGACGCGCTTTGATCAATTCCCGACTATTCATGATTCCACTTGTTAGCCAGAATATGGCATTGAGGCACATAAAATCCAGCATGAGCTTGAACAATTCACTAATGGCCAGAATTCCCGAACCTCCCAGATTACGCCCATCTCCAAAGCCATGATCTCCTAGCTCGAGTGCGAAGACCACCATCCACGCTAGCGCTAGCTCGAAATCGAGCACGATCTCCAGGTAGGCAAGCTTGCTATACCTTTTTGTAAGTCTGGTGGCGAGCAGCCACATGAGAGGCTTTATGATGCAGCTGACACCCAGACCGGTAACAAAAATCAAGATCAGGCGCGAGAATTTGGACCAGACTGCGCCGCAAGGATACATGGGATGGTCCGGCAAGCACGTCGACATTGCAGCCTTCTCAGTTGTTCCCACCGACACCGCTTGACCTACGACTGCCTGTTCTTCTTAGCTAGTGCAGCCAGGGGAGATGTCTTACATACCACAGCACATAGAGTCTCAAGGATTCTCAACAGAACATAGGTCTGGTCATGAGGTATTGTTGCCATCTTTTCTGCTGGTGTT
Organism: Pasadenomyces melaninifex; assembly: GCA_022813495.1. Classification (NCBI taxonomy): domain Eukaryota; kingdom Fungi; phylum Ascomycota; class Dothideomycetes; genus Pasadenomyces; species Pasadenomyces melaninifex. The sequence continues at coordinate 12,683 of JAKLMI010000010.1, forward strand.
ACAAGTAGCATGAGAATTTCAAACTGTTCGATTAATCCTAGCAATTCATAGTTATATGCATGACCATGGTAGCACTCCGAAATGTTTGCTTTGCTGAATTTCGTGTTCAGCCACAAATCAAGTTGCGAATCGTGGTGCAATGTCGTCGGTCAGACACTTCTTGCAACAGTCAGCCGGAATATGTCAATCGCGTGGAACACATGGGTCGAATCATAGCAGTGCACGTTCGTTGTCATCGCGGTATGTTACACTCCAGACATGCTGCTGGCGTACACGATGCGGCAACGAAGGAGGTGATCTGAAATTTGATCTGCTGGTATCCGAAAACTTCTGTGTTAGATTCTCGAGTCAGGAGTTGACGACAGTGAGCATCTGCAATAGTATTAGCAATCACCACTATTAATATCATGCGAGATAGATAAATGTCAATGATATTGCTATTAAATTGTGGTAAGCTAGAAATTGAGTTGTAAGCAGTTATCAACGCGATCGCCGTCGTGCTGTTCTCGAGTTATAAACCCCCTCGCACTCCTACGGCCGCGGTGTAGCGGCCGCCGCCTTTTTCTGCAGCTTGCGCTCTCTCATCGTGACCCAGAGCCCTATCGCAAATGTAACAGCCCAGAAACAAGCACTGAGGAACGCAAAACCATAAGCTGCCCTCTTCGTGTTGCAATATCCTCCTGTGGCCAGTGATCCCCAATCTTGTCCTGTGTTGCTGAATCTGTAGCGGAGAACTCAGAAAGAAGGAGTCCGAATGCAACGAACCATCCAACGCTCAGCAGAAAATCCAGAGGAAAGTGCCGAAACGTATGGTCGAAAGGAGCAAACAGCATCAGTGCTATAACAATCGACGCTCCTGCCAGTATGATTGTATAGAAGTATCGACCGCTAATTTCCTCTAGTGGTGTGCTTCGAAACGTGTGTAGATAGTAAGCCATGACTCCGAGTACGACCTAACAGGATGTGAGCAGTTGTTGTGCCTCCCCAAACCGAAGCAACCTACACCACCAGCTACCACTTCCAGTTCGAAATATCGACGCCATGATTCGGGACATCATTCGATTTCCCATCTTTGGTGCTGATGGCCCCTCAGATGAGCTAGGTGCGAGATTGGCACGGTCAGTATCATGCATGATGTTCAGCTCGACTTAGAAGGCCAGAAGTTCAAATATATGAACAGGAATCGTTAGAAACCCCTGAGAGAACGTCGCTGCATCTCGACACAAGCAGCAAACATTCGAGCCATGACACGGTTTCGGCAAGCACGACATGTGGGTGCGACAAGATGGTGCCCATCTCCTGAAAATCATCACAGACGAAGATGTGAAGTGAGATATGAGACAGACTGTACGTAATCCAGACGAGAGCCAATAGTGCCTGCGGCAAGCCAGCCACACAAGGCTGACATACTGTATGTAGCGACAAGCTCTTATAGAAGTGTGAAGAACCTGAACACTGTCCTCGAATCTAAAGAGCTTCACTTCGCTGAAGTGGAGTCGATCGGACTTTTGCTGTGCCGATCCGCGACCAGGCGTCATACCACAGGAAGGTGCGCTGGAGGTGCACTTTCCCGTGAACTGCAGCACAAAATCTCAGAACAACACACAGCATGGTATGAAAGCCCCTTGAGGCAGCATGCTTCACTGACACGGCGACAGGCATCAGAACTTCCAGCCTTCATTCTTGGCTCGCTTACGTCCATCGGTGGAATCATAGGTTATGCTAGGACGGGCTCGGTTCCCTCTATTGCTGCTGGACTCACTGTTGGCTTGCTTGTACGTGTACTTTAATAGACCCTCAGAGCACATACTGAGCTCTCCGCAGTACATCTTCGGTGGCTATCGCATCCAAAACAGAAAGCCTTACGGCATTGAGCTTGCACTACTCGCTTCGATCGTGCTAGCTGGCTCGAGCATACCTCGTGCGATCAAGACTGGCAAGCCACTGCCGGCTGGTCTCAGTGTACTAGCTGCCACGGGCCTGTTGATCTACGGACGCGGCTTCCTGGCCAAAGCTTGAATTGCGGTTCATGGATAACCTAGGAAGGCAGTGAAGAATTAAAACTATGTAGGGTATCTCTGCTTCAAGTGAATATCGCGACAGAAAACACGAAGATCATGCTTCCACAACCTCTTCTGCCGCTGTACGAGTAGTGGCAGCTGCAGCTGCCGTATCTGGTTCCGCTGGACCTGACGTTTTACCTCTCTTGCCACGACGCTTTCTTCTTGTGTTGGCTTGCGCAGGACTCTGCTCGTTCGGACTATGAGATATTTGGTTCGAGCCTGTAGGTTTTGACTGCTTCTTTTTAATCGAGAGCGGATTTGGCCCTCTGACCTTCTTCTGAGCTCGGACTTTCTGTGTTAGATCCTGATCATTGTCACTCTCGTCGTCTTCTCGCCCTCTCTTAACACCTCTAGCAGCACCACCAATGCCATCTCTGAATTTCTCCTTCTCGATGCCCTTGATCGCTCTATCAGTTGCGACGCTGGGCTCTTCGAGCACCATGACACTGCGCTTGACGTATATGATCGGCACTCCAGGTATCATCCTAGCACGATCTCGTGCGTCCACATCAGGATTACCTGCTTTCCGCCTTTTCCTCCTTTGTGCTTCGAGCTTTTCGCGCTCCTTAGGGTCTTTGATGCCTTCATCCCAATCCGCCGCTCCTAATATGAAGTGGTTCTTGTTCTTCGCCTGCTGGTTGCCCTTCACCTGCCCACTCAGCAAATCCGTCAAGCAGTCTGTTTCTGGTATTACACCACGTTCGTTTCCTTCCTCATCTTTATGCTTGCAATACCGAAGAGGTACATCTGTAGGAGGCGGTAAGTATGCAGGTCGGCCATCTCTACCTCTGCCAGAATAGCCTTCCATGACTTTTGCGAGGGTACACTGCGTGATGTATGGAGTCATTTTACCCTGCAAAGTATTTTCAAAGAACTTTTGTATAGGCATAGCAAAGGCATGAACAGCTCGTAAGCAGTCAGACGTGATCAGTACTTGATATGGCTCACGAAAGGCATAATGCATTTGATAGACCTGCATGATCTTGCGCTGGTTCTTCGCGCGTTTGGCCTTCATATTGGCGGACAATGCAGGGCGGAAATTTTTAGATAATGGCTGTGATTGACAACCAGCTCGTAGCTACTTGTCAAGAACAGAGCAACAATTGTCCTTCTGACTGCGCTACTAGTATTCATATCTCGTTATTGCTCGAGATATTTCTTGCAGGAAGGAAACGAAGTTTTCCGTAGATGAGCCGAACAGCTCCACCACAGGTGCTAGTCTTTTTCGCGATCAGGCAGCTCTTCTCCTTGAGACCACTTTTTGCATACCGCCAGCTTTACGATCATCGTGGTCTCGAGCTGATCAGGTCGGCCATCATCTTGAGGCCTCGGGCAACTCAAGCACAAGCGGCTGTGGTTTCAGCACGCAGATGGGTACCGACCTAAACGCCTGACTGGCGCTTTCCCCACTATGGTATTAGTGCAGCACGTTTCAGAAGTTCTCAACCACTCGATCCCTGAGCCGCCATGAAACATGAAAAGCTCCTGCATAATCTACCTCTTCATGCACCTCGAAATACTTTGACCTACAGCATAGGTACAGGAAGTCTTGGTCCAGAGCCTTCCTTTCGACCTGCTTGATCACGCTTATGTGAAACTAAGGATGAAGCTCGAAAGGTAATGCACAGAAAAAGCTGTCCAACAAGCCAATCGTTACTGTTCCAGGTTTAGACACAGTTGCCTTACAGAACGGCCGTCTTCAATCTCTGTGCTACGCAATGCGAACTGCAAGGTCGACCTTGATTAGTACGAGCTGTTGCAGGGTTGATGAGCATGATTGATGAGCATGGCGCGTCAATGACCTTCAAGAACCACATCATCAGCCGCAAGGCTTCTGCGAGAATGTTCAGACAGTCTTTCGAAAATTCGTGACCTTCACTCACAAGTGCTGATTACTTTTCTTTTGTATCTGCTATTCCACTCCGATCCCTTAGTGACAAGTTTGCTATTCTATATCAGCTGCAAATTTTTCGTCTTCAACAACCGAACCTTCGAGTCAGTCTTTTCGATCTACCCTCGACCACACAAAATTGCAAATCTTCCCTCCAGATCTGCCTCTCGATATTGTGCATAATCTAGCAGCAAAAATATTACCATCTGAGCTACAAGACTACACATTCGTTCTATTTCCAATACCATCCTTCGCTGGTTCGAAATGGTTTCATTCAAAGGCAGATCGTTGGCAGGCGCTGGTTACGTCGTGCTCAATGTAATACGAGTTATGAACATCATCGCGCTGCTCGGCGTCATGGCTGCTAGTTCGGTCATGCTGGTTCGAATGTTCAATACAAGAACGTTCTTTTTCTTCGATGCTTGCGACAACCTCATTCGGGTGATCATTGCAGGTAAGGAAAATTCTGACCACAGATTCATATCCGTACTAACAGACAGAGGCTTTCTCATTCTTACCGAAACACCTTTATTCAAATCGTACTTCTCCAGACATTGGCCACTGTTCAGTCCTGCATCAGGCTTTGTCATGCTTGGTGTTGCTCAGATCCTGCTCGGTAATGGTGTGCTAGCAAATCTCAACAAGTCGAACGCTTCGCAGCAAAGCTTAGGCATGGCCTTCTGGCGATTAATCATTGGTTCCGGCATAGTCATCTTCGTGATGGGCTTTGTCAATATTCTAGCATCATACATCTTCCGCGACGCCAGGATGCAGCTCACAGCACGACAAGTACGATCCAATGGTGCTACGGCATCACACAAGCTCGAAGTTGATTCATCAGTCGGCGGTTCAACTCCAAAATCGAATCGAAAGTCCTTCACACATCGATTCTCAAGGTTCATGCCAGAAAAGTTTCAGACGAATAGAGATAGTTTGCCAAGCTACAAAACAGAAACATATATGGCGCAGGTCCAGTCACCAGTACCACCAGTTCCAGCTGTACCAAACCAATACTCACGCAACGGTGATTTGCGGATGCCAAGCGAAGCTGACTATCAACATAACGAGAAGATGTCACAATCTCCAGGCGCCGCGTCGTCGAAGTACTCGATCAACACTCGAGGCGAAGACATGGTGTCAAGACCTGATATAGCACATCATCCAGCGATGACAGGAGGCTATGCTCGGTAGGATAGAGCATCTAGTCCATCCGACAACGCATCTATACCTGTTTCTCCGTCTCCGGCACAAGGAAGAACACGATTCCCTTTCATCTCTGATCGGTCACAAACACCTGTACCATCGATCCGAGACTGTCGATATGCTCGACCTCAGTCGATTGCGGCTTCGTCCATTTACTCAGTCTGGCCTGTTCCACTTTTCACGGCTCAAAGCTCACAAAGTGCGGCGTCACCACATAAACAAAACCAAAGCCCTGAGCCGCGATTCAATCCTGTCGGCCATGGCGTATGGTCCAAGGCTCCTAGGTAGATGGCTTAATTGGTGGAGAAGGACGATGAAGGAACTGGAACTGTGATAATCCATGAATTTCCTTTTGTTATTGGTATCCATTCATGATGCCGCATATGATAATGTTACAATGATACCCACGGGACACTCACTCAAACAGGCGTCCGGAGTTAATCTCATACATAGACCCAAACAATATTCAACGGAGCAATTGGCTCGTTCAAACGATCTCGTCATCACCCTTTCTCGTACCCGCCCTTGCCGTACCAAGTTCTCCTTCCTTCACTCCCTTCCCGCACAAGCGGCAAGCCCTCGTCCTCATCTCCAGCACCAACAAGTGGCCGTACCATCCATCGCGTAGTTCTGAACGTAAACAGTAGATCGTCCAATGGACTTGCGCTTCGAAAGAAATCCAGCGGCGTCCTAAGTGATTTGACGCGTCGTGTTCTCCGTCTGTTGTCGTCCTTGTCGCTCAGTGGCCCAGAAACACCCCATATCTGTGGTCTTGGCGGACTCAGGAGACGGCGAGCGAAAGGTTTAGTGAGCCAGAAACGATGCGCCCATGAATTGAAATCTGGGCGACCGTAAGCGTACCATGCTATTATGGCGAGTATGCAATAGCACAGCAGTGCTACGAAGATGTATACTAGAATCGTGTCGAGGTGATTGAGCCAGAACATAGGGTCCATGAGGTCCTACGTATCCAGGGATGGACAATCGCTGAGTCCTTTCAAATCATGTCCAAGTATCGTCGTTGCTATTTTCTCGAGACACAACGGTTTGCTGAGCTAACTGAGTGTATGGCCATGGCATTTTGCGATGGACCGAACGTGCTCAACCTCCTTGTTCTGCTATGGTGGTCTCTGATGTGCCTGAGGCAGATTTCAATAACCGCTTTTAGGAGGCTCTAGGCATGCTCGACGCCTAACATCATTCATCCATGACACGTGAATCACCTGAGTCTCGCGTAACGCTCCTGCCACTGACACTCGTCATTAAATTCGTCTTCCTGCAATGTCCTCGTTATGTAACATCGTTCTTCTTCATAGCACACTACCTTGACCTGGTATTATATTCAAGCTGCGTGCACCGTGACTTTCGAGCGCGTCGATATCTACTTAGGACCAAAGTTTCCCGAGCAGGTTACACATCACAAATATATAGGCACTCGCAAACATGCACTTCCCAGCCCGCACACCGAGGCGCTACAACAAGCTCTTCATCTTGATAGGCTCAACGGTTCGAGAAATGGCTAGACCCTAATAGCTTGTTGCATTTCAGCCGCAACCTGAGCACCATGCCTATTTACTCTGTGCAAGTCTAATCGTCCAAAGAGCTTGATATACAACAAAGCTTCGATCGAACACTAGACGAGACACTCTGCGAAGCTCATATGACCTTTTCAGCCAGACAATATCTGATCTACCAGTGTCGAAACCTGGTAAACATCGAGGGGAACTCACCACAGTCAACTATGCCGAGATCATATTGCGTGACGCACAAGCTCATAAACAGCTGGCCCTCAGCAACGTTGACCTACACGTACTTGGATGTATGCTTAAAGTAGGAGAGTATATCCCAGCTTCATCAGCTTTTCGTCGCACACTGACCAAAGCTCGCCAAGCTCAGAAGAATGAGACATGGTATATCCACAAGCTCATTGCCATCGGTTCTGCTGAAAATTATGTTTGCGACCAGCTTCTCAAATTTCGTGCTGGAGAGAATGTGATTGTACTCATGTCTGCTACAGTGCCAGTCATGGGTGAAGAGGGTGCTATCGCTGTGCTTTTCAGCCTTTTCGATTGTATAGGTGCACAAGACGAGAACGTGCCTGGTCGCCAGCAGCTCGAGAATTTCAGGACTTCTCTTGTTGCAATTTCAAGGAGAAGCGGCTTTCCAGAACGAGTCGCGCAATATCATAGTCTGTTTCATCGAGTTCTGCAGGGAAGTGATTGTCAGATTTTACCAGATCCATACACGGGTCTTCCGGATTCGGTGACTATGGCGAAGTTCATTAAACATATGCACAGAGTTGCTACCGAAGAAGCGTTTTTAGTCATTTGGAAGGGCGTCAGGGGTGCAGCTTGGGCTGCCGCATATTCGAGTATGGTCTTGGGTCTCGGCGCTTGTGCTGTCGAGCTAGATGGAACAGAAGTACCAATCAAAGCTCATATGCAGACGCGAGTTTGATAATACATATAGAAGAGTCAGAAAATTCATGCGAAACCTATCGCAAAGGTCAGCTCGAAGACGTCATTGAAGTTGCGAAGGATGCAACATCTGCTAAAGAAGGCTGGAGCATATGTTGTCGAGATCTAGATCTGGTAGGTCGGAGCCATCCGGGTATCAAGAAGAACACCGATTTCGAGCGACTATCCACTTTCGGAGCGATCGAGCTATACAATGTGCTTTGGCAAATGAGTTCCTATTTCGAGCAGTGGACTGCGGATACTCTGATTTACAGACAGGACTTTGAGGCCGGATCTAACCGTTCAGGCGGCGCATTCGGTTTCAAGACATACACGAAATCCGTCATATCTGAAATATTTGGTCGTGGTCTGATCGTGTTGCGAGACCTCGGTTTCAGGCCAACGATGAGTGGTTTCATGTTCTCACCGAAAGGCACTCGTTGCGATGGACACGAAAGTGATCCCGAAATTGTTCGGAAGAAAATCATCACAGAAGGTGAATCGCACAGAGTCGAAGGCTTCCTAGGCACACGCTATGTCGAAGGAGTTGGCCGAGAGTATTATGTAGAGTTAGACAGAGGTCGGTATTGGTTTCCGGAACAAGGAGATTATTCCGGCTGAGTGAAGAATTACCTAGACGTACCCTTCAGCTGCGGAGCGACAAAGCATGAAAATGAGTCTTCGGGTAAAGTTTACGGAAACGTGACTCTTGATGGTAATGCCACTGCCCATCTTGGAGATGTGCACCACCATTACTTGAAGGATGCTGCAATCATTGAGCTTCTCAATGGTGGACAGACTGGTATCGTGAATACTTTCAAAATAGCCGTACAGGTCGCTTCACGCCTCGCCTTCACCGACTGGCATCATAGCGTGCAGATGCTGTCAATGAACGTGCTCTATCCTAGCATCGATTTCGAAAGCATACCAGAAGGGAGTCAATTCGAAGGACTTCTCGCCCAAGCTGTGGCAGTGTGCTTTGATGGTATTGATTCGGCAATATTAGACAAGCGATTATTCGTCGAAGACTGGATCGCATTCGATCTCGATGGCTTCATCATTGCCAGACCTGCTGCATGGTTAACAAATATTACCGCCATCCGAGGAAAGCTTATCAGCTTCTCGAATGGAAAAATCATGCTTGATGGCTCTCAGTACAAGAAAGTCAGGAACGACAGAGCGAATCTGAGAGCAGGATTTAAGTCACCAGACAACGAACACAGGATGAACGCCTATCTTTGGACCACCAACGACGATACTTGTGGATTTCTGAGAAACAAATTCCCGAATGTCCATTTACGGCCACTCTTAGCTCCACTTGGAGATACCATCTTTCTTCGAACAGAAGTGTATCTTGACAGAGGCACGCCTATAACCATCGATAGTACAAAGGCTGCTAGCGCCCTTATTCGTCTACTCGTCTCTGATCCATGTTCGCATGGTTATTCAGACCAGTACAGCGTGAGAGAGCTCTGCGAATCACAGACCACCTTTGGCGCAATATTTCAAGGCTTACATTTCGTTGATAGCAGAGGTAGGGGACTCGTGCTGAATCCTAAACCGAATCTTTCTCCAGTATACATCCAGCAAACGAAGGACAATTCGTCATTGCAATGGCTGGCTCTGCAGTGGTCTCCGGACTCTGAACCGGATCGATGCCTGCTTGTCTTGCAGAAAGATTGTTGCGTGGAATGTTTACTAGAACGACTAGGTAAGATCATCGGGTCTATCGCTCGATCCTCAGCTACTATACCCGCTACCGGATATCCAGTCTGCATCATTGCTGGAAACAGCCCGAAAAGCCTCTCAACTTCACGCCTACCCCTCCATACTCGGTCTGCATTTAGCACAAATAACAGAAGCCCAGCACGGTCTGAAGAGCCGTTGTCGCACGCCGGGATCTCCACTAGGCGAGTTGTGTCAGAGACACAAGCTGGCCAACCACAGGCGGCGGAGTCGTTACGCGCACCATATGTGCCTAGACCAGCGTCTAGAAGTCCGCCAACAACTCAGGTCAAACGAAAACCACTATCTACAAGTATCAATATCCAGGAGCAGTATTGACCGAAGCTCCATGACCTATTTGAGCCTCGAGGGTTGGTTTTGCGTCAAGTACGAAGAAGAGTGTGCAAGCCAGACTGTTAGCCCTTTTTAAGTAGTCATCAGGTCTTTGCCCTATGTAAGGACCTGGAGATGCGATCATCCAATGTTTCAGTCAAAGAAGCCAAAGGAAACGACGACAAGTACATATCCGACGGCACTACCGACTACGAAGGCACAGACGGGCGCATGGAATCAAGACGTATGACTCGTACTTTCGACATATGTACTATCGCAACTCGTCGCGCTTGCCTTACCAAAACAAGCACTATGACCGTCCAAACGTGCATTGAGTATTGGTCGCGAGTCATGGTTCTTTAAACCGCGACTGAGGCTCTGGATATGCACGGACCTCGAAGAATTCTCCGCCAGCCTCAGGAGCGGAAAGGCCACTTGGTGGTCCAAGCTCCTCTATGCTATCATAAGCAGGTAGGCGATATGAGAGCTTATGAACTCTATTCGAGGGGTCACAAGCAGTTGTACGATCGTCCTTACAGCCTCACAGCTCTCAGACGAGCTTGAAAATGACCAGCCATCGGATCGAGCTTACTCTGATACGTGACTTGAGAGACAGACGCCTGTGCAGGGACTCGATAGCAGTAGAGCGATCCACAATTACCGTCAGTGGTCCGTGACGATGGATTGGGCATACATCCCAGCCTTCGATCTAGCATATGGAACACCTGTTCCCGATGTGCACCTGTTTCTTCCCTTCATGCTGCTACTGGACTCATCGGCGCTACTACGAAAGACCATACCACCGTACGACTGATTCGCCTCGCGTCTTCTCGATTCCAAGAAATCCTAAAGGACATGGCGTGCAAGCACTTGCTTGATCGACTGTGATGAAGACATTAGATCAGCAAGAGTCCAAGAAGAATAAGCGCGTCAAATGGGACGAAGAATGCGGTTATGAGTTCGAGCCAAAACCCAATTCTTGGTCTTCGTATTTGGCCACTTCGTCAATACAATTCCGCACGCCGGACTACAGCAAAGACGTGTGCAAAGCGCCAGAGCTCGAGCAGGCAGCGTTCCCGGACCAGTCAGCGCGAAGTACAATTGAATCACCTTGTTCGATACACAACCCGGTATCGTCAGCGACTTCAGCAAGTCCCAGGAGCGCTAGGAGTAATGGCAGACGAGTATCTCAAATTATCGACAGCATGTTCGACGATGGGAACGTGACACCTGGTATCCTACGGCCAGAAGAACAACAGAATAGTCTCGGACGTTGTCGACACAAGGACAATCGATACTTCAATATTCTCGATACGGAGTTTGGTGGTGGCATTGATCGCCGGCCACGATACCCCGATGATCAAGATTTGCAGAGTGCTGCAACACTCGTCGCATCACCACACGACGCACTTTTCGACAAATATGAAGACAAAATTGCGTCACATCGAAACTCTACGTCTTCCTGCAGTTCCTACTCTAGTCAAGCCACTGAAGACCAAAATCCTGTCTCCACGAACAGGCTGATTCGGTATTACACTGGTGGTAGTGACCTCGACGATGACAATCTGACGAGGAGAGTCAGTCGGTTTTCGACCGAGGTAAATCCTTGGCTCGGAGATGAGAATGTTCACGAGCATATTCATCCACTGAAAGCTCATTCACCTCAAAAGCAGAGGAAAGCTAGCTCACCGCCGCCCTGTCTACAGCCACAATCAAAGGTCTCGCACTCTGCTGCAGAGTATTATGATCTTAAGGCACATGGGAGGCACAATGCTCGCCGACAACATCTGCGAGAGAAGAATGTTTACCTACTAAAGTTGTGTAAGGCCTTCATTCTATTCGGCATACAAGCTCATCGCTTGGACGAATACCTACATATCACAGCGATGTACCTCGACATCTCAGCCGAGTTCCAATACGTACCACATTGCTTGATAGTGGTTCTCAACCACCCTTACCACGACAAGAGTGAAGTACATTTGCTAAAAGAGAGCACCAGTGTTGACCTCGGCAAGCTCGAAGATGTCTACGAGGTGTATCGTTCAGTGATCGATTACGGCAAAGAATTACAGCTCGGTATTAGACAACTAGACTCCATAATGCGCAGAAGGAGGACCTACACCAATCTTCTGCTGATCTTGTTGCACGGTCTCGCAGCAATGTGCGCGGGCAGTTTCGCATTTTCAGCACGACCAGTCGACTTTGCACCGCTCTATTTCTTTGGATCACTGCTCGCGATCTTGCAACTGCTCGTGCTTCAAACACCGATCCGCAACTCTCACGTTCTCGAAGTCCTAACATGCATCATCGTCGCCTTCTGCGCACGAGGTCTAGGCTCCATCATGTTCACCAACGGCAGTCCCTTGTTCTGCTTCTCAGGAATCGTCCAAGGCACGATCGCCCTCATTCTGCCCGGCCACATCATCCTAGCAGCTACTCACGAGATTCAAAACCGTCAAGTCCTCTCAGGGTCAGTAAAAATGATATATGCGATCCTATACACTCTCTTCCTCGGCTTCGGCATATTGATCGGCACAGCACTCTTCGGCTTCATCGACCCGAACGCCACGAACGAGACGACCTGCGATCTACCATGGTACTGGCAGCCAAACCCCGAGCGCTGGCGAGCTATCTACGCACAATTCATCTGGGTGCCCTTATTCGCCCTCGCAATCTCAATCATGCACCAAGCCAAACCTAAGCACTTACCAGCGATGGTGTTCATTGCGACATGCGGCCATCAAGCATTCTACTGGTCTCTACACCGGTTTGCACAAAATCTGCAATTCGCGGGCATGATCGCCGCGTTTGCTAGTGGTATTCTGGCGAACATCTACGCACGATTTGCAAATTGTCTTGCTGCGACGGTGTTGTTGCCTGCTGTGCTGGTGCATATTCCGAACGCGCTTGCGGCGAGTGGGAGTCTGGTAGCTGGTGTAGACACAGCGGATGCGATCGTGACGAATAGGACTTATTATATTCAGGACGAGTGGAATATGCCTAACAGGTATAACGTAACGAGACTTATGGCACGGGATTATAGTGCGGAGGGACCGAGCGGGAGTACAGGCCTGATTATCACGTCTGGGTTTGGCATGGCTCAGGCTACGATTGGGATTGTGGTTGGGTTGTTTCTGAGTGCTTTTGTTGTTTATCCTTTTATGAGGAAGAGGGCTGGCTCGCTTGCGTTTTAGGACGTGATGTGCGCATGTAGCATATGTGCGTACTTGCTTGAATTCATAGCACTAGCTAGACATATGAACGTGCTTGAAGCTTGCATTCATGGTCTGCGATTAGCCAGCCAATCTCGCATCGTCTCAGCTGGCCTCCCTGCTCTCCTTGCTTCTTCTACGGCTCTACTGTATCTGGTTTCTTGTTCTGACTCTGTCTGCTTTACACTCCGTGATCGACTTGGCGAGATGTGTGGGTTGTAGTAATGCAGCTTTGGTCGTGCTGATGGATTGATATCTTTAGACGTATCCACTTTCACTGTGTTTGTCGTATGTGCTCTGATTGGTAGTGTAATTGTATCGGTGGTGAACAAAGCTTGCTGTTCTGGACGAGTATGGTCGATTTTGTTGTGGTGGATTTTCTTGTTGTCATACCAGTCACCCTTTTCAGCCTTGCTCAAATCATCCTCAATCCATTCCTGCTTCGCTTTCGCTTTGGCACGCAGGCTTCTCGCAAGCTTCCGCTTCTGATGCTGAAGATCTCTGGCTGCAAAGATGCATAGTATCACGTTGAGAAGCCAGACGACAGATGCGAGCGTGATCGCAGCAATTTGTAATTCACCTATGATGTACAAGGTGGGATTGCACTTTCGAGTAAAGATGTTGGCGACCGTACATGAATGAAGAGCTGCAGTCTCAGAAGTACTAGAAGGACCTCCAGATGCTGGTGTAAGTGATGTTGGATTTGCGCCCGTTATATCTCGACGCAGATGTAGTGTCATTGAAGATAGGAAACTAGCGCCTGAAGCTGGGCTCACAGCTAAATCTGCTGACGATGTGATCACTGCTGGTCGCCAGAATCGGTAGAGACCTGAGATGCCAGCGATGACCAAGAATGATAGGAGAAGAAAGAGTGTCGTGAGCAAGAGGTAGAGCTTGATCTTGGTGGTCTTGATGTTTGTGGTGGTTGCTTTTCTTCGTGCTTTGAGATAGTCGCTTGAGCGGAAACGCTGGTCAAGGATTGGTTTGAGGATAGTGTATAGATTGGTGCATAAAAAGACAAATAGTGGTCCGAGAGGAAGAGCATCAGGCCAATCACCCTTGATGAAACCACTTTTGAAGTTGAAATTTGCAGTCCATAGTGGAAGAATGGCTATGAATATGCAGATTGAGAGGAATGAAAGTGCTGCGCTGGTGGCATGTAGTATCGTGAAGAGCTTTGACCTGCTTTTCGGACTGTGAGATTGATGTCGACGCGAGTTGCTGTGGCTGCTTGATGATTTCGACTGGCTGGAAGTAGACATAATTGTAACAAACGATGTGCTCATTCTTCTGCTTTACTCCGCGAATTGACCACGAAGTCGTGGTTCAAACTGTACGATGAATTGAAAATGCTCACAAAATGTGCTCCTGGCACGATGTTGAAGTGAAAGCACAGAGATGGCGCAGCCATAGATAGGATTGTCACGTCCAGTACATACCAATGACTTATGCAGCACGGGTAGCTGTTAGTAACGTGGATTTCCGCGCATCACGAGCAGCACGAGATGCATAGAGGAGGGCGAGATGTCAACATGGACATGTCGCGTGTCTTGTGGTCGGTAGAGGCTGCAACATTCTGCCATGGAATTCGCGATTACTTACCGTATCTGAGACGCAACGGATGCATCTGCATGACATGATTGGCGAGTATTTGATCCTGCACGAACTGAAACTCCTCTGGTACAAGTTTTCAGGAGAAGCAGGCGTTTTCAGATTCAGCAGCAACGACCGAGGCCACGGCTGCTATTGGTTGCTGAAGTATACACGCTAATCTCAATCGTGCTAAAGTCAGGCACACCAATCATATCTCTGCGCATCGTCCCTTCCTTCGCGTTTGATTTCTCTAAACCCATCACACGACCGTGTCTAGGTTATCATCAGCTTGTACATACATCGACACATTTCGAAAAAATGTGCAAAGGTGTGATCTATCAACGTGAATGACAATGTCGTAACGACTCCGGCAAACTTTCGGATCATGTCATCTGTGGGTGATCGCTACTAACTTTACCGCAGACATCCGCGTGAAGAAAATGACGTAGGAGGTCCAGAAAGGTTTGATGTATACTTACACAGTCAAGCCAGCTTTACCAAGCCATACCCTGGTCGTGCTTGCTCGCGTGTCACTTGCTGTGATATTGGCCAATAGAAAATTGTCATGAATACTGATATTCAAACAGGATCGAGCATGTCGAACTTATAGCAGTATCCATTTGGACTGATCAAGTATTTGGAGCTGTCGCCATGGCGGACACTCTAGCACCAGTCGTCAGCTCGTCGATCAGATATGACAATGCACCAATCGAATCCCCACCGAAGACCGAGGAGTTCCCATATCTTGAAGAGGGTATTTCGGCAAACCAGGGACAAAACGAACGGGTCGGTTCCGAAGACACGCTCGCGGAAGACCAACCACGAGAGCGGGATGTTAGCTCGCAGCCAGTGCAGACAGAAGCTCAAGGACGACCACAGTTTAGTTCGACCAAGTATGGCACTGAGTTGGTAGTACCAGTAGCGGCACGACCAGTAGCCGCACAGCAACGCCACTCTACAGGAGCACCACCGAACAATACTGAACCATTGCGTAAGCCCGAACAAGCAGATTCATCTTCAGACTCGGAATCATCTTCGGATGAAGAGGATTGCAACACACTGCAGCGTCGAGGATCGCGACCACATGGGGCAGATCTGGGCCCAAGAGAGCTAAATCGAGCTCGTCTGCGACCATGGCATGAGAATGATGGTAAAAGACACAAAGTTCAAGCGGGCAACGATCAGTTCAAGAGTTCTGGCAAGGTCGCGAAGGACGGCAGGTTAAATGTTAAGATAAGCGAGACAGCCAATACTGGCTATCTTGCGAAAACCTTAGGAAATGCTATACGAGCACATCTGCATCCAGGTGCTAAGGATGCACAAGAGGATGTGGCAGAACTACATCAGCACTATGCTGACCAACAAGAGATTGGACAAGTGCCTCGGATGAACATCGTCATCATGGTCATCGGTAGCAGAGGTGATGTACAACCATTTCTGAAAATTGGCCAGATATTGAGAGACAAATACGGCCATCGGGTCCGCATCGCAACACATCCTGCTTTCAAGAAGTTTGTGCAAGATGAACAAGGCCTCGAATTTTTCAATATTGGTGGTGATCCTAGCGAACTGATGAGTTTCATGGTTAGAAATCCAGGTCTGATTCCGTCGTTCGAGACGCTTACGTCTGGCGAGGTTGGTCGACGTCGGGACCAGCTGTTTGAGATGTTCAATGGCTTCTGGAGAGCATGTATCAACACAACTGACGATGAGAAGGACACCGCCAATCTGAAGATGTTGGGCAATAAACTGCCTTTCATTGCCGATGCTATCATTGCAAATCCTGTTTCTTTTGCCCATTATCACTGTGCAGAAAGACTCGGTATACCACTCCATCTCGTCTTCACATTCCCATACACGCCAACTACACAATTTCCTCATCCATTAGCCAATGTCAAGGCTTCAAACGTCGATAGAGAGTATACAAACTATATGAGCTATCCTTTAGTTGACCTGATGACGTGGCAAGGTCTAGGCGACCTTATTAACAGATTCAGAGTCAGAACGCTCGGTCTCGAACCGGTATCAACACTGTGGGCACCTGGTCAATTGTCAAGAATGCGTGTGCCAATGACGTATCTGTGGTCACCTGGATTGGTGCCAAAGCCTGAAGATTGGGGCCCTGAAATTGATATCGCGGGATATGTTTTTCTTGATCTTGCGAATTCGTACAAGCCTCCAGCAGAATTGACTGATTTTCTGAGTAAGTCGGGTCCAAAGATTTACATTGGCTTTGGCTCGATAGCGGGCATCAAAGACACTAAAGCTTTTTGCACATTGCTCTTTGAAGCAGTGAAAAAAGCTGGTGTTCGAGCTGTAATCTCCCGTGGTTGGGGAGGTATGGGGGACGGTATGGATATCCCTGACGAAGTTCTCATGATCGACAACGTGCCACACGATTGGCTCTTCCCACAACTCGATGCTGTCTGCCACCATGGAGGCGCAGGTACAACGGCTGCAGGACTGAGATATGGGAAGCCGACTATGATCGTACCATTCTTTGGCGATCAGCCTTTCTGGGCACAGATGATCGTACGTGCCGACGCTGGCGCCAATCAAGTATGGCCGCTCAAGCAATTAACCCCGGAACGATTCGCAACATCGATCAAAGAATGTTTGAGACCTGAAGCAAAGAAGAATGCCCAAGCAATTGCTAAGAGCATCGCTGCAGAAGGCGACGGTGCAGACAATGCTGTTGATTCATTTCATCGTGGTCTACGCCTTGGTGGCAAGCATTCAGTACGATGCGATGTCTTTTCCGATCGTATAGCTACGTGGCGTGTCAAGCATACGAACCTTAAGCTATCTGCACTTGCCGCAGATCTGCTTGTGGAGAACAAACGACTTAGTACGGGTGACCTAGAGCTACTCAGACACAAAAAATGGGACGACTTCTCGGGTCCTGGTGAACCTATCACAGGAGCTGGAGGTGTCATCGTCGCTGCTTTTCAAGAAGCGTTTCATGGCATTACCAGCATTCACGATGATGCAAAAGCTGACTGGAAAAGAATCGAGAGGCACAAGCAAAAGGTGAAATCCAAAGAGATCAAGAACATGGATGGTAACATTGAACAACCCGATGAGCAAGAGCCTGACAAGGAGGACCAAGTCAATGCACGAGTGAACATGCATGGCGAAGCCGAGCCGCTCCGGAAGCCAAATGTTGCCGGAGTGATGGGGGATCACGGCAGTACAGCGAATCGGCCACAAGCTAGTCGAGCATCTACAGGTTCGACCTTAGCGGAACCCGCGCCTCTAGTGATTACAAAGGACGTGGGTAAGGGTCTCGGACATTCCCTGAAGTCGATCGTGCTTCTGCCATCAGACATGCTGCATGCAGTTACTTTAGGTTTCCGCAACGCGCCGCGCCTGTATGGCGATCGGACTGTGCGACCTCCACCCTCGAACATACAGGGTCTACGTCAAGGTACTAAGATAGCTGGCAAGGAATTCGTCCTTGGCATCTATGATGGCTCAACAGGGCTGGTCAAGATCCCTTACCTCGATATGAAGCAAGACGGCATTGCTGGCTTGCCAAAAGGTCTTGCCAGAGGTGTTGGCGGGCTTGTCCTCAAGCCAGTGGCCGGCACACTTGGACTGGTTGACTACACCAACAAAGGTCTATACGCGTCCTTAAAGAAGCTGATTCGGGATACTGAGAAGACAGATCGCTTCATCAGGAAAGCAAGATTGATGCAGGGTAGTCTTGAGGTTAAAGAGCTCCGGAACCAAGAGCAGAACAGACAAAGTGCTCGAAAAGGAGGAGAGCTCGAGCAAGCTCGAACGCGGGCACTAACTCGATTTACCACCAACGATCGACGACAGCTGGAAGACGCACGAAAGAAACAGAAACGACGATCGATCATACCGTCGAGGTTGAGTAGGTCAGAAAAGCAGTCTGTGGTGTAGTAAGTCCTGTCAAGTGAGAACAGGTTGGACGAGTTACGGTAACATACCGAGCAGGCGTTGGTGGTATGTCATTATTTTGTGTATGCAAGCATGTAGTATGGCGAATCAGCGTTCAGCGATAAGATGGGGGCACTAGTCACGTAACTGTACCATTAGCCAACGCCGTATACTAAGATAATTACCCGATAGTTTGAGCACATAATACAACTGTAAAAGCCATGCAGATTAATTCGCATTACTCGATCATTACTGATCTCCACGTGTGGTCTGTTGGCACAGGAAGCCCCAGTTCGCCAGGCCAAGAAGCACAAGATTGTGTCGCGTGAGTGATGCGTATGGTGCGACCGAAAAAGCAACTCGGGCTACAACCGCCCCAGCATACGCAGGAACAAACCGGCACGCCCACATCAGGGATATCTGCATGACCCACCGTAGCCAGCCTGATTTTAGCGAACTCGGCGGTTCTGAATCGAACACTGGCTATGAATGTGTTGAGTAGCATCATGTAAACCTCGCATACCATAGAGACACCTTTGCTCTCAGTCAAAACGAAACGCATCTCGATGCTAACTAATAAAGCATTGATGCACAGTGACAACACAGGCACGAATCGTCACACACAAACTTGCTTATCGCACATGCGAGTAATTTAGGTAAGCCTGAGTGGCTGGACTCGGAGGGGCACGCGTCAGTGGATTGAGTGGGGTGAAGTCACACTACGTAGTGCTCGTTGGTAGTTCTAGAAACAAACAAATTCGAAATTCAAACGGCGGCACCGGCGTAGTCGGCGCAGTATTGGTGTGCCAATAACAAGCTTAGAGAACCAAACGATAATTCGCTCAAGATTCATCGCCGACACAAAGCACTGTGACATATCACGGCTCCTAAACCGGCGGCATGGCGGAGTGAAAGCTTTGATCCCCAGCAGGCCGAGCAAAGCAAACTGGAGGGCTTAGCTTCGGCTGGCCGATAGGCTGGAATCCATGCAGAACTTATGGGGCATGTGAAGGGACCAAACACTCGATGCATATCTGGAGCTATCAATCAATCCCGGTCGCAACTGTCTAGGAAAGATCTTTATTATCAGTGTTGACTGCTCCTGCCGTTATCGTCTTTGTCTCTTCTTCTCAACTACTACTATCCCACCGCTCCCGAGCATTCTTTGTCTGAAATCGCTTCTAGCTACGTGTATCACATAGGACATTCTTATCTGACTACCATTCACATACCGCAATCATGTCGGCGGACAACGTTTATCTCTCCAACACACAAACATTGGAGAAGTATATGAAATTGGACCAGAAAGGCAAAGTCCTAGCAGAATACGTCTGGATTGATGGCTCAAATGGCATGCGAAACAAGACAAAGGTAAGCCCTCTCTACTATTCTCAGACTCGACGACATGCGCAACAATTCCCTGGCTGCGGTATGACCAAATCTGCATGTCAGACTTGGCGGTCAAATGCGGATCCCATCTCCAGCCAAAAACGCCTCCGTGATCGACCTAAGCCACTGCCGAGAAACAAGTCGATTGGATCGCCGGCTGCGGCATTTCTGGCTCAACGAAAACAACCGTGTGACGACACTCCTTTCCGCCGACACCGTAACATTGTTGCAAATGCGCTGCCGAGTCTTGTGCGATAGTGACCAATTCAGATTGCTAACATGCGCGTTTCTAGACCCTGGACAAGAAGCCAAACACCGTTGACGACCTCCCAGAATGGAACTTCGATGGTTCCTCGACCGGCCAAGCTCCGGGCGACAACTCCGACGTCTACATCCGACCAGTTGCTATGTACCCAGATCCAATCAGACTAGGCGACAATGTCTTGGTCATGTGTGAAACCTGGGACCCTGATGGAACACCAAACAAATTCAACTTCAGACATGAAGCTGCTAGATTGATGGAAGCCAACAAAGAGCACCAAGTTTGGTTCGGTCTCGAGCAAGAATACACACTCCTCGGTCCTGATGACTACCCATATGGTTGGCCAAAGAATGGCTTTCCAGGACCTCAAGGCCCATACTACTGCGGTGTAGGAACTGGTCGAGTGTTCTGCAGAGATATTGTCGAAGCACACCACAAAGCTTGCATGTACGCTGGTATTGAAATTTCAGGTACAAATGCTGAAGTCATGCCTGCTCAATGGGAATATCAAGTCGGTCCATGTGAAGGAATCAACCTAGGCGACCAGCTCTGGATGTCCAGATGGCTCCTGCACAGAATCGCTGAGGAGTTCGGGGCAAAGGTTACTTTCCAACCAAAACCAATGCCAGGTGACTGGAACGGTGCTGGTCTTCACACCAACGTCTCATCCAAGGAGATGAGAGAAGATGGTGGCATGAAGCACATCGAAGATGCCATGAAGAAGCTCGAGGCACGTCACAAAGAGCACATCAAGGTCTATGGTGAAGGCAACGAGCTGAGAATGACTGGTGCTCATGAAACATCCAGCATTGACAAGTTCACATATGGTGTTGCTGACCGAGGTTCATCTGTCCGAATACCAAGAGCCTGCGCCAGAGAAGGCAAGGGTTATTTCGAGGATCGACGACCAGCTTCTAACGCTGACCCATACCAGATCACTGGTATTATCGTCGAGACCATGTATGGTGCTCTTCCAGCTGACAAATAGATTAAGATAGCTTTTGCAGCACGGCGTTGGGATGCATAGCTTAGAGCTGAGTGCTTGCTTTTTTATGTTGTCGGATAGAACAACACTAGTAGAATTATACTTCAATGTTACCAATGAACAAATGAATGACAGGAATACATCGCTTTATGCGATACCGTTGTATCCTGCTTACGGACTCAGCGTGTGCTATAAACATGTTCGAAGTATGGCAATGATATGCTACTCCAGATGAGAAGGCCGAGATTTCTCATCGCGTACACAGCCACATATAGCTTCTCACATGTTGCTTGGCGAAACCTTAGGAGGTAGAGACAATCGCGACTGCCTTCTAAAGATCGCTTTCTGATCATCTAAGGCACGACCGCACTTACCGTTCAGAGTCTGCCCAAAGTCATTGTCTCCGAACATAACCACATCGACTTCGTAACGCGTGCTATTCGGTACAATATTCGGATATAAGAACACGATAGCACGTGAACTTTCGCTATTTTCATCGAAGGACCAAAGGATAGCTAAAACTCACGTGCTTTGGCCGGAACCCTTTATGCTACACTCACGATAAGTCCCACGCAATCCTTGTCTGCAGATTGCGCCGGCTCAAACTTTAACGAAGCTGGAGTATCATCCTTGTTTCTGCTGCTGATAAGTCCTTTTCTTCTGATTGGCTGAAGTCAACCTCATCGCAAACCGAAACAGCTATCAAAGATATGCCTCCGTCATAAACTGTCACCTATATCACAGAATCCGACAGACCGATCGACGAGCCACCGATTTCGGGAAACATGTGCTCGGTGGTGTTGCGTTTACAAGCGCCTCACACAAGGCCACCTACAATTGTGTGTTGTCCTACCACAAGCTGGTACTGGCGTTTCGTGACACAACACGTACTATTCTGGGCTAAGAAGCAAGCACAGGACGCGCCCCGTGCACCTGCAAGGTCAAGCGAGCTCGTACTTACAAGGAGAGCCTTATCTGTGCTGGTCTAAATCATCGCGACCACAATTACCAGAAACAACCTGAAGAGGCTCAATCCAACCAATGAGAACTCCAGGCAATATCTAGCCAAGCCTCAGGCACTATCCGGAAATATCACGATATCGACTTGGCACATCGCTTGAAGCGCATCCAACTTGCGTCCACCCCAGCGTTCATGCTCTCTGAGGTCGTGTTGTAATTGTATGCACCTCAAGAACTGTGGTAGGTGGGATTTGACGCCTCTGAATACTGGTAAATTGAGGTCTCGAAATGATAAGAGCCTTGAGTCGGCCCACTCATTCCACGTTGGCCCTTACACGATGCGCGTTGGGCCCTGCTCTGACCCCGAAGATAGGCCCAGCTTTGCTTTACTAGCCTCCGTCACCTCAACTCCACTGTCAGGTCCACGCTTTGCTGACCATACAGACTCGATTATGACGGAAACCTATCAACGCCTCGACTTTCCAACAATTTACCTTGCCCGAAAGATGCACTCGGTAGATATGGCTACCAAACCCTAGGTTTGCTTTCTCAAAAAGTACTACTATCTGTATCCATCCTGTCCTTCGACTGCGCATTGTCCTTCTTCGCCCTTTCATCGTAGTTCTTAGCTGAACTGACGAGATTGCTGTTTCTTGCTTATCGCCCACCAGTCGCGTTGCTTACATCTGACGGGCAACTTCCGTATACCCTCTATATCTCAGTTTTCTACAACAGCGACACATCGAACGACCAGCAGCAAGATGAGTGACTCTACACAAGGCCAGCATGGGATCTTCATCCCGAATTATGCTTCATACAACTGGGTCGGACCTCCATCAGATTTTGGCTTGGCGACGAATACAGATACTGGCGGTGACTCGGTCACAGAAAATGTCAACAAATGGTTCCAGTCTGGTGATCAGGCATATATTATCGTAGCATCAGCTATGGTGAGCAGAACCCGATGAGTCTTCATAACACACGCTAATAGACAACATAGGTTCTGGTGATGGTACCGGGTCTGGGTTTCTTATATTCCGGTCTTGCTCGAAGGAAATCAGCTCTTTCACTCATGTGGGCTTGTATGATTGCTGGTTCGGTCATCACATTCGAATGGTATTTCTGGGGTTTCTCGCTGGCATTCTCTCCAACAGCAACGAACGGCTTCATTGGTGATCTCAAGCACTTTGGTCTGATGAACACTCTGGCTGCACCATCTGTTGGATCTCCACTGATCCCTAATCTGCTATATGCATTCTATCAGGCAAGTCAAAATGGTCGAACAATTTAGACCGAGTACTAACTTCGCCTAGATGCAATTCTGCGCTGTTACAGCTGCTATCGTGGCAGGTGCAGTAGCCGAGCGAGGCCGACTTCTACCATTCACAATCTGGCTGTTTTTCTGGGGCACATTAGTCTACAGCCCAATCGCATGCTGGGTTTGGAATCCAAGTGGATGGGCTTACATATATGGTGTCCTCGATTATGCCGGTGGTGGTCCTGTCGAAATCGGCTCTGGTATGTCCGCTCTTGCCTACTCGATGGTCCTTGGCAAGCGACAAGAAAAGATGATGCTGAACTTCCGACCACACAATGTTTCCTTCATCCTCCTCGGCACAGTCTTCCTGTGGTTCGGCTGGCTCGGTTTTAATGGTGGCTCTGCATTCGGTGCCAACCTTCGAGCAACCATGGCCTGCTGGAACTCCAACCTGACAGCCACATTCGCCGCATTCACCTGGGTTCTCCTAGATTTCAGACTCGCCAGAAAATGGTCCATGGTCGGTTGGTGTTCAGGAACCATCTCAGGTCTCGTCGCCGCCACTCCAGCCTCCGGATTCATCACACCATGGGGCTCAGTCGTCCTCGGCATCACAACCGGCATAGTTTCCAACTTCTCAACCAAAATCAAGTACTGGATCCGAATCGACGACTCAATGGACGTCTTCGCCGAGCACGGTATCGCAGGCATGGTCGGTCTAATGTTCAACGCCCTCTTCGGCGCAGACTACATCATCGGCCTCGACGGTGTCAACGGCGGTCTCGAGAACGCCACTACCGGCACCCTCGCAGGCGGCTGGGTCTCACCAGGAAACTACCGCCAATTCTACATCCAACTCGCCTACATCCTCGCATGCACAGGCTACTCGTTCGTCGTATCCGCCATCCTCGCCTATGCAATAAACTACATCCCAGGTCTGCATCTCCGTGCCTCCGAAGAAGCTGAGTTACTTGGCATGGACGACGATCAGCTAGGTGAATTCGCGTATGATTACGTTGAGGTGAGAAGAGATTACCTCGCTTGGACGCCCGCCTCGAAAGATCATGACGGCGTTGATCCGGATGTTGCGCAGGAACATAGACACGGGATTCCAGAGCACAGCGCCATGCTTAAGAAGGATGAGCTTAGTAGCTCTTCGGGATCGGATCATCATCATCATCATGGTCCGCCGGCGCAGGGTGATCGTCACGGAATTGCGGCTGAGCAGGCTATGACGGAGAAGAGGCATAATCATGAGGCTACTCAGTGAGTCGATTTGGGCGGATGACTTCTTTTGAGATATTTTGATATGTGATGTACTCTATCTAAGAATCTAGCGGGAGTTGAGATGAGAATGGGATGATACCTATTGGGCTTGGACAGATAGAAGTAGATTTTTTGGTTTTGAATACCATCCAGTACGTACATACAGATTCTGTGATTTGCGTCGCATGGTCTTCTTTTGGGGTTCTGGCTTCGATATGGGGTTTGCAATACGTGATACAGTCAGGCGTTCTGCGAAGGCCTTCGTGCAACAGTACCTACGGAAGCACTGTTGCCTCATCTGGAAGGAAGGTCGATCAGGCAAGCTTGTGTAGCCTTGAGTCTTCAGCCGTTCAGTGATACTTGTGACAGGCGTACAAGACAGTAGAAGTTCAACTTTTATGGAGGTAATACCACTCGCTTTCTTCGGACTGCAATAATTCCTTACATATTTGTCGTAGAACATTACTTAGTAGAGAATATATTCAGTTATATCTAGATAGCGACACGAATGGTTTTGTATTAGCTTCGCTCGGTACCTCTTTCGCTATTGCTCTTCAGAGAACAGTAGGTACTCTTGACTAGTACTGGCATTGTGACGGTATCCACTTCTATCATTCCAAGGTTACTTACTGGTCTCGGCACGGATGTCATTCTCGTCCAAGTTGCTTGTTGAAAGCAGCTCATAGCTAATGCTTTGCGATCACACTAGTAGTGTATGTAAGCACGTATAGGCTTCAACTTCGGCGATACGTAGGCACGCTTGAAGCTCACTCTTGGGCGACAGGAAAGTGCGACTTTCATTGGCAACGCGTCATCGCTTGCCAAACTAAATATGAAGACTTCTGATGCAAAAGTGTATTTGATTCTTTCAACTTTGTATCTTCTGATAAGTTATTCTGTAACGTTTTACATCCGAAGATGTCAATCGCCCATCCTGCTGCATGAATGTCGATATACAGCGTGATATATAATGCCGCTGGCGTGGAGATAGTCCTCGCCAAATGTACTTGAATTGCTTATGCACGTTCTGATTCGTTGTACACGCGAGCTTGCAGGTGGCTCAACGATGTGGAAGACTGACTTCAACGGAATTTCGAGCCTGAATATTAACACCACCTTCGGACTTTATGCTAACTATCTTTCCAGGTCTGTGCTGATCACATCTAGAAAAGATCACCAGAGCCACGCCAGAGGTCCAGCTCTGAAGGCTCTGATAAAATGTGGCTTCTTAATGTTCGAACACGGCGTCTCGAGCAATTCATCGACGACAGGACGGTGATTGGTAAGTATGCTATTCTATCCCACACCTGGGGTGAAGATGAAGTCACATTCGACGACATACATACGGCAGAAGCAGCGAAGAAGCAGGGTTACCTCAAAATTGAATATACTTGTACCCAAGCACATCAAGACGGTCTCGAGTATGCTTGGGTCGATACCTGCTGCATAGATAAGCGAAGCAGTGCAGAACTATCGCAAGCTATCAACTCGATGTATCGATGGTATTACAACGCCCAAGTATGCTATGCTTACCTGTTTGATTTCAGGTTGAAAGGACATATTGCTATGTTCACCGCTGAGCGGTTCAGACAGTGCCGGTGGTTCGGTAGGGGCTGGACTTTGCAAGAGCTCATCGCGCCGAGAAATGTGATATTCTTTGATTTCTCTTGGACTCAGCTTGAATCAAGGACGAAACTTGCACGAATTTTGGCCAATATCACACACATTGACGAGAATGTCCTCATTAATCGGGATCACATGCATGGCGCAAGTGTAGCGAATCGTATGTCCTGGGCAGCTTGTAGAAGAACTACACAGGTAGAGGACCAAGCTTATTCATTACTGGGCATCTTCGATATAAATATGCCTTTGCTCTATGGAGAAGGCACGAAAGCGTTCCAAAGATTGCAGGAGGAAATCATACGGACATGGTCCACAGTTGATCATTCAATCCTGGCTTGGCATGGTACATCCGGTGGGCTGTTCGCTAGCTCACCATCACAATTTCCAGTATACTTCCCTGATGAAAGTCCTTTTGCTCCTTCGAAAAGGGATATCATCAGTTGGTCGTTGCCACACAATGAAGTCCTCGAGCTCTCGAACAAGGGCCTGCGTATCAGCCTCTATGCTAGGTGTGCAGAGGCACAACGCAAGATGCAGACGGACAAAGTCGATTATCATGAATCCCGAGAACCAGATGTTCACGAGGCCGAGAAGGTCGTTGTAGTCCTAAACTGCACGTACACTCTGACAAAAGACCAATGTTTGGCATTCCATCTAAGACGCCGGCCCTACATAGCTGCTGGTGGCTATGGCAGTGAGCGTTCACCACAAGTTGATGAGAAATACGCCATTTACGACTTCGAGCCTGCTTATGGCCTCGTTAACGAGACTGACCTGCGCCATTTCACTCCAACAACGTTGTTGATTGCACGTTATAAGTATAAAGCACCTCTTCGGCTCATAGATGTTAAGCTGACGATCAAATCTGGCTGCACGTATCAGCTCACTGATTCTGCTCCAGCATCGCAATGGAAAGACTATGGTGATTACATGATGTGGCATGTCAGAGACAGCTATATTTTTGCTTCGGCGAAGGCGGCTTTACTTGTCAAGAACCGAGACCAAGAAATGATACTGGAACTTTTACTGAGTCGCACCAGGTCCTTGTATTACCACGGCCTTCCTACGCTCCTGGCCAGGCTGCATCTAGCCAAGAACTGCCATCTTGAAACACAGTATCATGAATCACTACAGGAATGTGAGATTCTCTTACCGCCAGGAGATGCACTGCACGCATTCGATGCTCCATATGAAGTATTGCAAAGCGGTTCGAGCCTGACGCTACACGAGAACGGGTGGCCGTTCTTGCAGCTTCATGGCAAGTATGTGTTCTTGACAGGGAGCGTCATCTGGGACGTGACTTTGAGCGAGGTGTCGCCACGAACACGATGGGAGTTCCAACCTCCAGAAAGTGCAGATCATGCCATGAAGCCTCTCGACTATCATCATGACCTGAAAGCTGTGATACAAACTATTAGGTCGAGTAGTAAAGATTGAATCGAGACACGGAGCGCTTCAGTTCGAGGTATTGTAAGAAGTATCTCACCAGAACGTTCTACGATGCGGAGAACATTCCCAATGACCGTGATCGCGAGGACGGTGTTATGGAAGAGGTGGACTGATGTGATATAGAAATCCTGTCCGTACATCTCGGTGATGCCTTACTCTGACCAATCCAAGAGGTGGTGTGTCGTTCGTGATTCAAAGAGTCGAGAAGTGTAAGCGCCTATATCTTCGGCGCATCATGTTGACAGCTAAAGCTATGGGTAGCAGGTCCACCATTCGATGGAATCAACATGCTGCAATCACGAAAGTAGCTTAGTAAATACACCTTCCGTAGATATTGTAATTGTTGTGCCTTGCACTTTATACCGTTCACGTAATTAACATTGAGCTTTGTTCTTGGGATGATCATTGGCTATAGCTGCTCAATACTCTCCACCTTTCCGTCTATACCTGCCGTACAATTATCTAATCCCAGATCACACCAATGCCATGCCTTCGCTGTGCTCAGCCATATCATAGCTCACAACGCGGCAAGAAGGTATCGTAGGTCCAATACCATGAGACCAGAAGAAGCATTGAGATATCAAAGTCACCGGACGATACTCAAGACACAGCATCACAAATTCCACAAAAAGCACAGCACATATTCATGACGATACACAACTCTTATTAGTTTCCAAGTCGCAAACTTTAGGGAAGTCGTGCTTCACTTCAGACAAATCCGTCGTCTCCAGCACTACCCTCCATCCCAAGTTCCAGAATGTCTCAATCCCAAGCACCAAACACACCCTCTCCTTCTCCTTCGCAATACACCTCCCTGTTCGGCTACAGACCCATCCTGACCTCCGGCCTAATAACCCTCCTCGGCACAACCTCAATCTTCGCTTTACGCTACAATCTCTTCGGCTACATGCCACCACGCCAGAAACGGAGTCTCTATATCGTACTGGTTTCCGGGACTGTGTTATCTAGTAGTCTGGTGATTTATGCGCCGATCGGGACTTATAGGCGGCAGATGGAGATGAGGCAACGAACAATAGCACTGGACCCTCAGGCTGCCAAGGACAGGGCGAGGGATAGAGATAGAGACAACGGGGAGATTGGAGATGGTATGGAGTCTGTCAGAGACTCGCTTGAGATGGCTTGGAAGGACCAGGCTGCTCAGGCTCAGAAGGATGGTGATATGGGTGGTGAGAAGGGTGGGAGGGATGGAAGGGAGTTGTAGTTGAAAAGGCGTAAGTAGGTCGCGGATCTTCATGGTTTGTTAGGATTGCATGGTATGGCATGCGCGGCAAACTCAATTGATTCTACTTGGGACGACCTCAATGATTTCGTGCTAGAATTCCATACTAGTACTTATGTTATGTAATGAATGTCTTCTATGTGTTCGTGGTCCCATTACAGCGTGGCGCATTTGCGCATGTACCTCGTATTACCTCACACTTGTGTACTTCTTCCTTTCCTGGGTATCACTCATATCAACGATATCCACCCTTTGCAGATACCATGACCTACGCTATGCAATTTGAGGCAAATAATCCTTCTCCTCTAACTCAAATGGAAGGCACCTTGACCTTCTTGAATTGCCACACTCAATTTCTCCTTGAGCACAGTCGCATCCGAATAGTCTGGCAATTTGAGGTAATTGGCACAAGTCATGACACTTGGCAGATAGTCGTCGCTGGTGTAAGGTGGTTCAGATGGCTTGCACACGACGGTGAACATAGGTGTCAGACTCTTGAAGCCACCAATTGGAAGTCTCGGACTGCCTGTGACGAATTGCAGGAAGTCTCTTCGTTGTGCGGCAGTGAGCTCGCTCATGACTTGAAGCAAGTTCTTCACGCTCTTGCTGTCCATGTTGAAGCCGTGATCTGCTTTGATAGAATCCATCAAGGTTTCCATTGACCAATCTTCCTCGACACGGCCGAAGAGCATGACGAGCTCGTTTGGAGTGAAAGCTGATAGTGATGCATAGGGAAAGACTTGTGAGAAGCCAGTGCGGAATGCCTTGATTTGTGCTTTTACACCCTCCCCGAGACTGTAGTCGAGAACCTTCTGTACATAGGAGCCGACATTTGAGTTGGTCACGTCAATCTCAGCGCCATTTTCAATCAAGTTGATGTTTGGATAGCCAGGCAAGGTAAAGTCCAGACCCAGATCGTCAAGTGTTGCTCCTCGAATAGATAGGTTTTGCAGAGCGATAGCTCTCGAATTAGCGCTTGCAGCAGAATCGGCCTCAATATTCATTCGTTTGTTAGCATATGCCTGCAACTGTGCCATGGAATTTGCCAAATCCTGGTCAATTGTTCTGAGAAGGGCGATCGACGTGGTTGTATCATCCTCGAGTTTGAAGAAGGTCGGATTGAAGTTGACGTCAATTATTCGCGAATCAAGCATTGATCGTGCGACAAACATACCAAGCATTTTGAATGCCTGAAGAATCTTCTTGCCCTTTTCTGTGCCTTGTTCATCTTGACTCATCGGAGCTGGAAATAGACCATTCTTACCAAAGGCAAATTGTCCATTCACATCTGTATCATTTTCACGCCAAAGCTTAAGCTGTTTCTTAGCGAATTCTTTTGATACGGTCGAGTAGAATTCTAAAGTCGGACCCAACCCAGTACCAACCTCATCGAAGTACTCGACCTCGAGTATGCTAGGTGAAGCGCCGAAGTGGTCCATGACCTTCATTGCAGACTCCAGCATCTTTGTTCGAGATATGCGCACCTTTTGTCGTTGTGGTCTGCCCATCAAAGGTCGATCATCTCGACGACGATCTCTTCGATCATCGTTCTCTTGCGAATTCTGCCATCGAGTGATAGATCGTGAATAGCCAAAAGAGGTCGACTGGAGGAATAGGTGTCGTGTCTCGAACGGGAAGAGGAATGGGAACGATCTTGCAAGATCCTCTGCCCAATCTGGCAGGCAATTAGATGCGACAATCAGAGGCTCCTCAAGCTGACGATTCATCTTTGCAGTTAGTTTTGTGTTGATGAAGGTTGCAAGTGGTTCAGCATTGAGTATGAGCCCAGTACGCCCCACTGCATCTCGAATATCATCTAAGCTTGCATTAAGCTCGTGCAGAATACCCATAAGCGTGAGTATCGAAGAAGTGATCGGATGTCCATCTAATGAAGAAGGCAGGCCATCATGCTTGCGAGTATGCTGGTCCTCCTCGGATGTCGATAGCTTGGCGATTGGAGCAGGACCATTCGCGCGTCTGAACTTGACCTCATGAATGCCAGTCCATACAGTCCTACCATTCGCATCGTGCACCTGTTCTCGATTGTGATGAATAGCTCGGTAAATGGTAATATTGTCAGGAAGAGGCTTCCCGTCGATGCTGAACTCAATATGCCAATCTTGAGGAGTGCTAGCTGCTGCTGCATACGTGGCAGGCCGCTTTTGAATAGAATTTGACCTCGGTGCAGCTGGAGACTGGTCTGACGAAGCTGTTCGGGTTGGGTTGACAGGTGTACCCGGTTTGTTTGGAGTGTATACACGAGATCCATCTTCTTTACGAGCAGTCAGCTTACCACCAGATTCGACCTCCATCTGTACAGCATCAGGCTCATGTCCATCCTCAGAATTCTCTTCCTCGACTTCTCCAACCAGAGCGTCAACAGGGGCAGCAACACCAGGATCTTCTTTGGGCTCATCGTTGTCTTCAATGTGCTTCTCATCAACAATCTCGAGCTTCGACGAGCTCTCTTCAGGATCGAGAGGTGGTGGTGGTGGTGCCTCCAAGATATCTTTGTTCTGTTGTTTTCTGCTAGATCGACGACGTGTAGACTTTTCTATCTTCTCTTTGCTAGCAGGTTCTCCGCCTTCACTCGAAATTGCTGCCAATCGGGCTAGCTGATGCTTCACGTCTCGTGGTATAGCTGGATCAGAAGCACTTGGACGAGCCGCCAGGTCAGTGCCAAACGGTGAAAACAGACCTGATTCGGCAGCTCCTGACAATTGTGCCATTCTTGCATTCGCAAGCTGTTGCAACATGTCCCGTCGACTCCGATGTCGATCACCTACCGGTCGCTCCGAGAGTGTTATTCTAGGCCGCAGGTAATCATCGAGAGCTTTGAAAGTTGCAATAGCGTGGATGGACACGATCATATCGCGGAAGTTGGCTGGAATGTTGCTATCCTCATCTGCCTTCAGCTGCAATCGAATTTGTCGAGAAAGTAAGGAAGTCGAGCTACTACGGCTGTTCTCATTCGCACTGCTATTCACGGTCAGCACTTCGAAGTGTTCTGCTCTGCTAAGCAGATCTTGTAGCTTGGCCACAAGCACTGTAAAGGCAGTTGATGACGATGTTGAACCAGCTATCTTGAGCTTGTTATTGTTTGTCTTGCCCATGAAAGCTGCCACGAAGTCGCCTCTTGCATTACTCGACAACCCTACGTCAGGTCGCAAAATATCAGCAAGAAGACGAATAATGCCAGACTCTAGTAATTCAGAGCTGGTGATACTCTCCAGTGCGTCACCATCGAAATAGCTTGCAAGCTTATCGAAGAGCTCTCTACCATCTGTCATCACGGATGTACCAGTATATCGAGATCGAATTTTGTCGGCCAGATCTTGTAAATCTCGACGTATCTTTTCTGCCTTTTCACGTAGCGGTCTGGCCTCTTCAGTGTCATATTTCTCGAGGAAGGCTTTTGCTCGTAATACAACAAGGTCCTTAACGCCTGGAATGGCGAGCGGCGCAGGAATATCTTCTGCATCGGACTCTTCGCTGCGGTCGTCATCAATGTCAACCTCATCTCTAATAACAATGTCGTCGTCTCCAGCGCCTTCATCATCATCGTCATCGTTGTCCTCAGGCTCATCTTCGACGTCATTTTCTTCGTCAGTGCCATCTTCACTTTCGGGAAGAACACGTGTATCGCTCTCGGGCACCTGTTCAGTCGAGGCGGAAGTATGGCTCTCTTTTCTTAGGCTAGCATGAGACTCGAGCTCATCGGCACGAGCAGCCAATTTTTTGATCTCTCCAATCACACCTTCCCGATAGAACTGATATCGGTAGATGCCCTCGAGTCGACTGAACAGTAGTTCCGAGGCCTGCAAAGCGAACATGACAAGGCTGGGATGGTCTTCTTGTGCTAGGATTGAAGCCAAGAAAGAGGCATATGGAACAGGCCGTAAGGCATCTTCAACCACTTTGGCGTCCAGGTTAGACAGCATTTTCAATTGAGCCGTCAGGACTTTTTGTCGAACACTAAGGTTGACAGTACTCGAGTATGCATCAGTAAGTGTGGGGAGTAGGACGATTGCAAATCGGCGTGTCTGCTCTTCGCAATTCTGTAAAAGTTGCACGCGCTCTTCTTGTTGTGATCTGCTGGTGGTGCTATCTGTGCCAGATGAGAGATCGTCATAAGCCGCGTCAATACTAATGCGCGGCAGCAATTCACAAATGACACTCAGTGCTTCATAGATTTGTTCTCGTGGTCGATGGATTAGAGCTTGCATGACGACCACGCTATCGATGCTCGAGGCAGCATTGTTAGTCTCGCTTGGTGGCGATACCCCAGTCAGAATTTGATACAAGGTGTCCACGATGTTGAGCTTGAGTAGTTCTGCTGACAGTCGTGGGCTGTTTCTAGCCACGATTGCCAGTACTCGTAAGAACTCGGTGTGAATGTTTGCACCAATCAGGTTAGTAGTTCCAGGAAGCAAGAGACCTAGAATTGCTTGCAATAAGGCTGGTTCAACGAGCTGTTCGAGCTTATCAGCACTGTATTTGAAGCTGTCAATAATTCGTGTAACGCAGAGGCAGCCTTGCTCGACAACCTTCTGATCATGGCCAACAAGGACATTTTGGAGGATAGGCATGACATCTCGAATTACTGCAAAAGAGTCATGAGGTATGTTTCTGCAGCAATTTGCCGCTGTTGTGACAGCTGATCGCTGTGTGCCAGTAGCGAAAAAGTCGAGATATTGCAGACAAGCTGTAAGACCGCCCTCTCTTACGATAGAAGCAGGGAAGTCTATCGAAACCTTTTCCAGAGTGCTTAAAGCTTGTTCCGCGACATCAATGTATTGAATATCAAGCAATTTCTGACACAGGACAGGAACGGCGCCTCCATAAACGACGTTGGCTACAGAGCCTCGAAGTGCTTCCATAAGGTTGGCCAAAGATCTGCAGGCTAACAGCATGATCTCCGCATTTTCTTCGCCTGTCAGTGGGTTTGGTTGCATCAATGCCACAAGTTCTTTGACATATGGATCAGGAGAAAATTGACCAGACAAATTATCTTCGTTCGAGACCAAGAGAAGATTTGACAACTCCTCCAAAGCTATCATTTGCATCGTAGAATCATCGTTTCGTCGCAGGTTATTTAAGATGTCTCTGAATCGTGACGCCATACCTGTCATCATGCCGCTCAGAGCTCGCAAAGTACTTGATAGACCTGCTGGACCACCACTACCAAATAGAGCACTTGCGAAAGGATCGTGGTTGTCGTCTGGTGGGTCTGGCGACATGTCTGAATTGCTTTCTCCTCTTCGCAATGATGGTGGCGTGGAATCTTTTTCTGTTCGCTTCGGGTGTTTTGAGCTCTCTGCATCCTTCATCTCTACGTCTTGGTCCTTCCGATTCTTTTTTCGTAATTTGCGGCCACCTGCTGGTTGTGACGGTGGTGACACTTCTGAGGAAGCACCAGATGGTGACGACCCTTTCTCCCTTACAGGCATAGTAGTTGACTTTTTTATGGATCGAGAGGAGGGTCCTCGTGAAGAGGATTTCGATTTTGATCCGGGTTGCTTCGCATTCTCATCACTGTGCTTATTCGCCGACCTAGTCTTGATCAAAGGCTCGTCCTCGGTAGTTTTCTCCTGATATCCATTGCCAGACATTGCCGAATCCTGGACCTCACTTTTTCTCCTAGAAGATCTAGTAGATCGAGGTGTAGCAGTAGTTGCAGGTGTCAGAGGGATCGATGTAGTTTTCTGTCGCTTCGATCTACGAGGAGCAGATTGTGGTGAGGATGGCTCGTCTGGAGGAGGACTGTCAGGTCGAGAGGCAGCCTTGCGCTTTTTAGATCTGCTAGAAGATTTTGCAGCAGGTGTGGTATCAGGCTCGGGCTGATTATCGTTGCTAGCGGGTTGGGACTCAGCTGCGAGCCTCGCAGAGGAACGAGTGACTCTAGAAGACATATGTGTCAATATCAATCAAGGTATGGAAGAATGTGTATAAGTTTGACAGCATATAGAAGTCAAGCAGAGACGCAGGTCCCAAGCAGAAGTGCTAAGTCTGGAGAAATGGGTGGACTGCAAGGCCTACAAACGCAGTCCAGGCAGCAAATGCGATGCAGAAACAAAACAGTAAGAAAACAAGTGAAGGAATTTACCTGTCGAGGTGTGAAGGTGATTTTCCAGTTGCAGGTGTTTCGGGTAGGAACGAGTCTGTAGTGGTAGAGTGTCTAAGTCGTTCGTGGCTTCCCAACTTGGCCATCTAGGCCGGTGTCGCCATGGGCTCTTCGTCACTAAAGGAGCGTGGATGTGGCGCAAAATAGGTTGATATTACAAGTGTACAAGAGTAATTAGACGTAAAATGTTGATTGTTGAATGAGTGCTTGTGCTTGAAACAGACATGAACTATGATCGATGCCAGCACTGACATATCACTTAGGTTGTGCTGCAGCCACACCACTATCCCCAATTTGTGCCCCGGCTCCAGCCTGAATTAACGCATGGCGCCACTGACGGCAACCCACAGGTGTGCGTGATGATGCCTGGTATAGGCACCTTTCTCGCCTATCATTTCCGACGATCAAGCGAAGAACCTGTCACCTTCTCTTTCACTCGGTGTCAAAAAGACCACGACGAGCATCCCATTAACACTTGTTCGTGGTACCGGACTGGTAACTACCTACTATTGTCACATGTGTTGTGAGTCATGGCAAGCCTCGAAAACAGTGACGCAACGTGCCGACATGGTCGCCGATCGGCAGCCGAGAAACTCAAAGGCATGACGGACTATCTTGACAATGCTTGCATGTGTCAAAGGAAGCAGGTCGACGACGATCGCAGAATGGCTGAACAGTCTCGCTTATAGACATGGTACCAAGTGTGATAATTTACGGCGGCTGTTTCATTCTGCTAACCTCATTTTATTCGTTCGTCACAGAGAGATGCTCGCTCCTTTCTCCTGCCAGCTTTCACCAAGCACATCACCGGGCTGTGCGCCTTGACTCGCCTTCAACTTCAAGCGTGGCTGACGAGAAGACCATAGACCCTCGATACTCAGCCTTGCAATTAAATGGCAGGCCTGAGCTCTTCCTCGTGTTGATTTCTTGTTTTCTTCGAGATAGCTTTGTTTTTTTACATGTATCGCCCACTCCAGAAAACACCACTAATATGTAGTCGATGCGTTCCATTCTTTCATACGCCTATGTGCACAGTTATGGCTGTGATACAAAGCTCATCTGCCTCATCCCGTTTTTCAATGCCAAGGTAAGCTCCAACCAATCACAGCCGTTCTTGGCGCCGCAATTAAGGTGCTCTTGCCAATCGTGACGAGTACTTATACCTTTTTCTTTACCACGCCCGGTTCATTGGAGACACGACAATATATACACGAACTCTTCAGCCGACGTCTAGATCCCAACCAGCAGCTGATGCAATTGACCATGGTAACAGCAACGTGGAAATGCATTACCGAGCACAGTGATCTCCAACGCTCATCTCACATAGCTTCCGTAGTCGGCCATGATCTATACGTCTTCGGAGGCGAACTTGTCCCTCGAGAACCACGAGATAATGCTGTATACTCCATCAATTTCAGTGAGAGCACCGCCAAGGTCAAACCGGCTCAAGCAACCTCAGCTCCATCTCCTAGAGTCGGCTCAGCTTCGACGACTCTTGATGCCAAGATATACATCTTCTCTGGTCGAGGCGGGATAGCCATGAAGCCTATCGATGAGCAAGGCTCGTTGTGGGAATATGATCCGAGCACATCGCAATGGACAAACATCAAACCTGCCGATTCATCTGCACCATTTCCTGAAGCACGAAGCTACCATTGTATGGCTAGTGACGGAAAGGACAGAATCTTCGTCCACGCAGGGTGTCCTGAATCAGGTCGTCTTGCAGATCTATGGGCGTTCAGTTGCAGGGACCGCGCCTGGAAGCAGCTTGCGGATGCACCTCCACCACAGAGAGGTGGCACTAGTATAGCTCTTGCTGCGAACAGAATATGGCGAATGAATGGATTTGATGGAAAGACTGAGCAGGGAGGAAGCATTGATAGCTATGATTTGAGCTCGAACTTGTGGGAAACCATGAAGTTTGCAGTGGATAGCGTTTCTGGTCCGGAAGCCCGAAGCGTGGCTGCATTGCTTCCACTGACTCTAGGTGGTAAAAAGGTCCTTGTGACTTTATTTGGTGAGAGAGATCCCAGCTCACTTGGTCATGCTGGGGCTGGAAAGATGCTAAGCGATGTCTGGATGTTCGACATCGACAGTGGAGAGTGGACAAGAGTCGAGACTGAAGGGCCAAGTCCACCTGCTCGTGGCTGGTTTGATGCGGACGTGCTTGATGATAGACATCTCATCGTTGTTGGAGGTCTAAGCGAGTCAAACGATCGCTTGCAAGATGTCTGGGAGCTATCTTTCAATTAGGTAAGATAGTGTGTGCCTCAATCCTCTAACAACATTTCTCGTGCTCGTCTTCTCTCATCTGGCTTGAGCTTGTCGGCAACTTCCATGGCTGCACCTTCCTTCTGCAGCTCTTCCCATTCTTCGTCATCCATACTCAGAACCATGCATATCTGCGAACATCTCAAGAACATTTCTCGTATGCGCCAATTTGTTTTCTGTCCCGACGAGACTACGGCTTTGATAATTCCATTCATGTCGTGCTCCAGTCGTGCTGCTCCAGCTAAATTTACTCGTCCTGCATATGTCCATAAACGCTTCTCAAGCAATTTCGACAAGTAGTTCGCGGTCGTGGTAAGTAAGACGGAGTATGTGCTTTCAGTCATGAGTCGTGCGATTGGCTTGGTTAGAGCGTCCCAACCATGAGCAAATCGTGAGGCAACGAGGTTTTGAAAGCTGGCTGGATCGTGCGTGTCTAGTATCTCCATGAGGTTCGCCAATGCAGCAGCATCGAGGTTGTATTCGATGTCTCGGAAACTGTCGAGAAGGATCGGTCGCAGTCGTGGTTTCATGACGTTGTTGAAGAGGACGTTAGATGCGTCTGAAAGTAGCTCGTTCGCCTTTTCCGAGAAGTTCGTTCTGAAAGATTGCAATGTTGACTTGACAAGCTCCTGCTCGTTCTCGTCTGGAAAGAGTTGAACTATTGGTGCTTGAGTGTTGCCTTCTAGACTGTTATTGACAATCTGCGTGATGTAGCTCGATGCGACATCGACATTGTTCACAAGCACGATGAATGCTATAATCGTGGACTCTGGTGGAAGTCCACCTTGCACCACAGGTCGAGGATAATGCTCATCACGCATCTTGCGCTGTTCCATGCCCAAGAAGTCCGAGCTCATAACTCGAGCCAGTGTTGGGATGACTGATGTGACAATGCTGACTTGCGACGTGGCCAATGTTTGCTGCAGGATCTTGTTGATGATGTAAATGATGTCTTCTATTGCAGATGAGACATGTGGAGGTGTGCTCTTCAGTGGTTGTCGTGGGTTCAGGGTCAGTTCAGAGGGTGCTTCGTCGAGTTGGAAAGCCTTTTCCACTGATCGGCGGAAGAAGAATGTGGTCATTGTGTTGAATGGCAGGACTACTTTCTCACTGATCTTCTTCATAAGCATCGAATCTGCTAGGAAGCCAGGTATGACAGCCTCAGAATCATCTTGAGCACTTTTGCTCTTCTGCTTGATGAATCTGGTGTAGAGCGACCACTTGCTGAGCATCATCGTCGTCTCGCCAAGTAATGCATCGACCTCTTTCATGTCAACCCCTTCGTCTTCACTATTTCTTCCCTGGGCTGGAGAGCCGCTTCTGGGCGTACCATTAGTGCCTCTTTGAGCTGGCAGGAAGCTCTGGACCAGAAACGTGTAGGCATAGGACTTGATATCGGTCATACGTCTGTCAACTCTTCTCTCATCGTTCCATGTGTCTATAATGATGCCCCCTTGTCTGTCAGCTTCGTTCTGTAATCTTTCGATTACTCTGACCATCTTTCCAGCACCATAGTGTCGTTCAACGAGACCGCCGTGCCCATCGATGATTTGTGCAATATGCTCGAACAGCCTCGTTAACGCGTTGGCATAGAAGTAGCCATCTTTCGCCTGAGCTCCACCAGTGCCAGAGTTCAAAGTTGTCCTGGCTCGCGAAGCTATACCTTGGCAGACGTATCGACCATATACGTCGAGGCCAACATCTGACCTATTTATCAATGGGAACAGCTTGAAGAACCTGGTAATCCTTGCACCATCATTGTCCTCAACGGCCTTGTCGAACTCTCGTTGAAATAAGCCGCACAAGGACTCAGATGCATTCTCAAGCGTAATGTTCGGTGCATCAGGTACTTCGGCAGTAGGAACCACTCTTGCCGCAAAGGTCCCATTCACAACCTCAGGAGGGATTTTTGAAGCTCGACTGAGATATCCAGCAGCAGTCTCCCAGTCCTGAGGAGCACCCATGGAGCCAGAAACGCCAAGAACACATGCTTTAAGTTCTCGGACTTGTTCTACCACAGTCAAGGTCTCCTGGACACGAGATTGTTCCAGGTCGAGTCTTTTGACCGAGCCAGAAATACGATTCGCTGTCGATGAGGCATCTGAAAGCATACCATTGCTGATTGTTCGAGTCTTTGTTGCTTGTGTGCTCAAATTGGCACGGAAGAGGTCAAGCCTGCCAAGTTCTCGTTGTAGCTCTTTTTGTGATGAGACCAGTTTGTCGAGTTGTTCTGTCACGGCGGCTTCTCGTTGCTGTAGCTCTGTGAGAGACGCTCTGATCTCTGCGACTGACTTTGCACTGAAGACATCTTGGGCAGGATCATGCTGTGATGAGGATTTCCTTAGCATGACTTAGGCAATTGTTACTGTTCTGAGTAAACTTAATTGGCTCAGAGGAAAGAGGCTGGCGAAGGCCTTGACTACGGCTGAACATAGACCACAATAAGCGTAGCTGACAGAAATATGCCTCTGCTGTTCACCTCAACCTATATCTCGAGCATTCTTCAGCTTCATTGTAATCACGATGCAATGGTTACAAGACCTGTCGGTCGTGGTGCAGGTTCGATGACGCTTGACTCGGTCCCTCGTATATCGTATGTGAATGGCAGTACCACTACTAACATGCGGCCCGTCTCAAGGCCATATTCATTTGGCCACGTCTCTTCTCAAGCTGTCGAAAATGATTCATATTACATGCCTATCACAGTTATTGAACCTGTCC
The DNA here is from genome assembly GCA_022813495.1 of Pasadenomyces melaninifex. Lineage (NCBI taxonomy): Eukaryota > Fungi > Ascomycota > Dothideomycetes > Pasadenomyces > Pasadenomyces melaninifex. The sequence continues at coordinate 52,613 of JAKLMI010000010.1, forward strand.
TCGAGTCCTCTTCCAGACTCGCACCATGAAGCATAGACCGACCAGCGATGACGTGCGCAAATCGCCGTCCCATACTCTACTCGATACATTGCTTTCACTGCTGCTCATCGTGTCTTATGTTCCGCAGATTCACATTGTTTTGACAAGTGAGTCTACCGCAGGAATCACGCAGAGCTACTTCCTGCTCACATATCTCTTCCACACGACACAGTTTACACTAGTTTCCATTTACACATGCTTCGGTCGGCTCCTCGTGATCAGGGAAGAAGGTGCTCGAGGCAGAGCTATCTACTACAGTGCGATTACGGGCTTCATGCATGCCTTCGTGCTGTGGGCTGGCAGCGCTTGCTTGTATGGTTCTGGTCGAGAACTGTCACTGTTGGCTAACGCTTTTATCTAGACTAGCGGCATTCTGTGTCCATTGGTACGAAAGAGTATGCACTTTCGACAACTTTTGTTATTGCTATGAAGGATATCCTCCGTATGATCCGCGACCATACAACGAATTTCGTCGCTATCCAAGGACGATACTATTAGTCTGCGTTCTCTACACACTGGTGACAGCCTTACCAGCAACAGTGATCTTTTTGTATAACTGGACAGATGTACCAGTCTTTCACCCAGTACAATTCTTCGTTTGCTACTGCGACTGGTGGCTTGTCCCTGCAAGTCTCGCTATGGTCTTGTCTATCTTCCCGGTACAAATTTTCGACCTGACTACGAGAAGAGTCCCGCGGGGTAATTCATGTCTCAGTCCAGCATTCTTAGTGCTGCAATGTGTTGCTCTGCTCTTGTTGGCTTGGAGCTCGAAGAGAAATCTTGGTAAGCCAGGCCATCCCCTCAATATTGTACCTCCAGATCCTCGAGTATCACGGTGGATTCGATATCGGAGGGGAGATTGGCAGTGGATGAACTATGGGATCTTGGGAGCTGGACAAGGACTTCTGGCTCTAGAGTATGTGTTCATGATGTAAGCTGTGTCCATGATATAAGTATTCTCTACGTTAGACGTACTCTAAGGGCATGTTCTGCGCAAGATGCTAAAGGCAATGGCTCAAGAAATGACATGAACAAAATATTTACAGTCTTCGTTGAGCAAACGATCAGCTCCGGGCATCCAGCAAATTGGCCTGAATGTTCGTAGGCGCTGCTAGTACCTAAATCAGCAGGTCTTAAGCCTGAAAAGATTAGTACAAAATGTTAGAGTCTTGGCAACAACGCCAATGTCCGGGCCTTTGGTTAGGCATCATTTCTCCTTCACCTTGCAGCAGATGACGTTACTCTTCCATGCATCTCAAACGCAACCATGTCATTAGCAAATTGTTTCAGCCTTGACGCAAGTCGTCACCTTGCAGCCGTAGTTATTGACGCAGGCTGAAGTCCCAGCCTCGTGCTTTCTGGTTTCTCATCATCAATAAAGTGGCTCTACGCGCCTTCTTACAGTTCCTAGGCAATATAGCTCGAACACGACGAAGAGAGAAGCCTTTCAAAGGCAAAGCTCAAGACAAACCCAGAGGCAAGCGCAACCGCAACTCAATATTCGACCTCCTTAAAATGGGCAACGAATCCTCTACACCAGTCGACGAGTCTGTCCCACCTGTTACACTCAAAGCCCGGACCATTGAAGCTGTAGCAGAATATATGCGCAAGAAGAATGTCAAAAATGTGGTTGTGATGACAGGAGCCGGCATATCCACCTCAGCAGGCATACCAGACTTCAGATCGCCAGAGACAGGCTTGTATGCAAATCTAGCAAGACTGAACCTGCCGTATGCAGAAGCAGTATTCGACATAAGTTACTTCAGGAATAATCCACGACCGTTTTATGAGCTTGCGCATGAGCTGTATCCCGGGAAGTACAGACCAACGATTGCGCATAGTTTTGTTAGTCTGCTGAACAAGAAGGGAATATTGCTGAAAGCCTTCACCCAGAACATTGATTGTCTGGAGCGAGAGGCTGGTGTTCCAGCGAGTAAGATGGTAGAAGCACACGGAAGTTTTGCGACACAAAGATGTATCGAGTGCAAGCGAGAGTTTTCTAAGGAAGCTATACAGGATGCCATCAAGATCAAAGAAGTGCCATACTGTGAGCGAACAGGATGTGGTGGTCTGGTCAAGCCAGATATTGTATTCTTTGGCGAAGCTCTGCCAGAGGAGTTCTTTCTGAGTCGTGCGCTCCCGGCTCAAGCTGATCTGGCGATCATCATGGGCACAAGTCTGACTGTGCAGCCTTTTGCGAGTCTACCGAGCATTGTGAGCGAGAACACACCAAGAGTATTGATAAACCTTGAACGAGTCGGTGGACTCGGATCTCGACCAGACGATGTTCTGCTGCTTGAAGATTGTGATGCTGGTGTACGGAAATTCGCAGATGCACTTGGTTGGCGTGAAGAGCTGGAGCAAATGTGGACTGCGACGAATCCGAATAAGGACGAGCCTGAGAAGCAGGATGTCAAGCCTAAGACGAAGCAGGAGCAGCTAGATGCGCAGATCGAAGAGCTCACTTCTGGCGTGGAGAAGACGCTGAAGATGTCCGATGAGCATCAGAAACAGTTTGAGAAGGACTTCAAGCAGCGGCCTGATACTGGTAAACTTGATGTGCCTGGAGGTCTAGCAGATTCAATCACGAAAGCGGAGCAGAAGAAACAAGGTGAAGCTGAAGTAAACGGATCGACGTTGGGAGATGCAGGCTTGAGCCATGTCTATCCTCACATTGATGCAAAGTCAGATCCAAAGTCCTCACTTTGATGTCAAGCACATGCAACAACCATCCATAAATTGTCGTCTGCACCACAAACTACATCTTTTCGATCTATCTATCTATCTCTACACCACCCAGATTCAAGATCGAATCTTGTTTACGATCTGCAATCAGCACCACAAGGTAAGCGAAAATGCCACCAGAGCGCATCCGAAAACGAAAACCACAGGTGGCACGGACTGTGCCCAAAAAGTCGTAAGTGTATATGTGCAATTTGTTTGAAGCTACTCATATTCACAAGACATTACGATACGCCTATTTGCAAGGTCCTCGTCGGTCATACTCAGAAACTATTTTCAGTTCATACGGGCCTACTGCCACAGACTTTCACCGAGAGACATGGTCTGGTTCAGCCTACGGTGCCGTCAGCACCACCCACGGATCGAACAGTTACACCGGGAGACAATGCAAGCGACATGTTGGTCAATGATGATGGTCGTGACAGAGAGCAGACTACGGATTCGGATGAGGAGCAGGAGCAGAAGGACCAGATTATCGATCTGACAGACGATCAAGGTGCCAGCTATATCCTCATTGACGAGACTACCTTGAAACCCAGACCATTCGAACTATTTGTTGATCACCTCTACGAGAAGCCCATTATGAAGCCTACCAACGACAAAGAATGCATCTCCTACTTCGAGGCTTATGCTCTGGGTCAATCGTACGAGCTGCGGCGATTGCAAAACCAGATAATCCATGCACTCCAATTGTACTACAGCAAAAACACAGTGGATATCAGTCACTTATTCCACGTCGTGGACCGCTGGGGTGACGACATGATGGCCAGTGATTACTTGACCCGATACGTTGTTGACCAGTGTGCATATGAGATTGCTTGCAGGTCTACTGGCTGGCGAGGTCCGAACGAGGAGTTTGCGACACTCTTCAAGCAGAAGTACAGAAACGTTGGACAGGAGATCTTCTTCCGTAGCTTGGAGTACATGAGTGGTGCTATGTATGAAGGCACAAAGGGACGCAAGTGCTCTGATCCAGCCAGGGACAAGCTCAACTACAGACATGACTTGACAGAGACAGAACCGAGGAATGAGGTGCAGGTTGTCCTGGAGTAACATCCAATGACTCAGATTCCAGGCGGGAATACGCCATGTTGATATGGTGAGATCGTGGTTACACTAAAGAGAAATTCGAGCTTGACGGAGCACAGCTACGACATAATTGCAGAACAAAAAGCACTTTGCGAGACCACAGCGGTTGAGCAGGAAATGAGTGTACTTGATGTACTATCAGTACAATCGCAAAGCTAGTATTAAGGTGGCATTCGACAATCCCACAGTTTGTGTTGCTGACTACTGCACCTGCATCATATTGAGATATCGATCTCCAAATTCTGCAATCTTTCCGTTATTTGTGCCCCGCAGCCAATCACTTCTGACGTAGGCACAGTAGACAAACCACTGACCCACCATCAACAAATTCGACAGGAACGACGGATATGTAAAGCACCTTCCTGCACAAGTTTTGTTGCTGGTCAAGCTTTCCGACGACTTGACATTGCATAGACGCCTACCATGTCTGGAGTAAGTGCTTATGCGACCACGAGCAGTGCCTCAAAGAGCTTGAACACTCGCTTATCCAGCTGATATTGCTCCGAGAAGTGCTCTATTGACGTTTAACAGAAAGTAGACCATGAGTCGGCGCCATACGATCGCATACCAGAAAGATGGACAACTCGTGTCAGGTAGGCACTACTCAGCTCCAAAGTCGACAGCGACCATTAACACGGACACAGGAAACCATCCCGAAAGGGTTCCATGGCAGATGTACCAAAAGACATCCTCTCCGAAATAGAATCACTCGAACGCCTCTTTACCGTCGATACCGCCAAACTCAAAGAAATCACCGACCAATTCATAGTCGAGCTTAAACAAGGTCTTCAGGGCGAGGGCAACATACCTATGAATCCCTCCTGGGTGATGAACTTTCCAGATGGGGAAGAGACGGGCTCATTCCTTGCGCTAGATATGGGTGGCACGAACCTTCGAGTCTGCGAGATCACACTGACGGAGGAGAAGGGCGAGTTTGATATCATACAGAGCAAATATCGTATGCCGGAAGAATTGAAGCATGGAAGTGCAGAAGAGCTTTGGGATTATACTGCGGATTGTATTGAGCAATTCATCGAGTATCATCATGAAGACGAAAAGCTTGAGACGCTGCCACTGGGTTTTACGTTCAGCTATCCTGCGACGCAACAGCATATCGATAATGGAGTGCTGCAGAGGTGGACTAAGGGCTGGGCTGTAGAGGGTGTGGAAGGTCAAGACGTTGTACCACAGCTTGAAAAGGCGCTCAAAGAACGAGTATGTTTGACACCCGATATAGACCAAAGTGTGCTAACAGGTCTCAGAAACTGCCCGTGACAATCGCTGCTTTAATCAACGACACTAGTGGCACACTAATAGCATCAGCATACACAGATCCAGCGATGAGAATTGGCTGTATCTTCGGAACAGGTCATAACGGCGCATACCTCGAGACCTGTGGCAACATCCCGAAATTGAAACATCTCAACCTTCCAGACGACTGTCACATGGTGATAAATTGCGAATATGGCGCATTCAACTCGAAAGGTCAACATCCGGTACTGCCCAAAACACAATATGATGTGATGATTGACGAAACATCGCCACGACCAGGTCAACAAGCCTACGAGAAGATGACCTCCGGATTATACCTAGGAGAGATCTTCAGACTCGCCCTGCTCGACTTACATGATAACAAGAAGCTTATCTTTGCAAACCAGGATCTCGAGAAATTCAGAAAACCATTCTGTCTCGACTCCTCGTTCCTCTCGTTCATCGAAGAAGATCCGTTCGAGAACTTGTCTGAAACACAGGATATGCTTAGCGACAAATATGGAGTGAAAGCGGCGCGACCCGAGCTCGAACTCATGCGACGACTGGCTGAACTCATTGGCACTCGGTCCGCCAGATTATGTGCCTGTGGTATAGCAGGGATATGCAAGATGAAGGGATTTGACTCGTGTCATGTGGGTGCTGATGGATCAGTATTCAACAAGTATCCACACTTTAAGCAGAGAAATGCCAAGGCACTAAGAGAGATCTTGGACTGGCCGAAGGGGAAGAAGGATCCGGTAGTCGTATCGAGCTCCGAGGACGGAAGTGGTGTTGGTGCAGCGCTGATTGCAGCGTTGACGGTCAAGAGGATCAAGGCTGGAAATACACATGGTATACAGGATGTGGCTAAGTTTAACGTGAGGCCAGAGAGCAAGCCTGAGCCGTAGAATATTTTGCTATACTCTTCTGAATAGGACAAGCCATATCAACGCCGACCTTACTGCCACGGAGAGGTCATTTTGAGTCCGAAGATATCTACTTCTTCGCTTTTCAGGTATGAAGTCCAGCTCATACTAGGCATATAAGTGCTTCTTTGAAATATCGTCGTCATCGGAGAAAGACCTCGAGCAGGGCCATGGTTTGCGTCTCAGATATTTGGCTCAACCTGAGCAATTCGTAAGCTCTTATTCATATTAGTAACTACTAGTTACTAGCAGAAGAGCACCAGTTCGATCCTGGTAATGTCATTTCTTTTTCGCTTTACTCATCTTCTCATTGCAGACGGCTTCTCTTACTAATCTCGAATCTGCCACAACCTCACACCTCCCTTCTCGTTACCCACGGCCAAATAACCACCATCCCGACTCACGGCCACAGCACTGATCCTTCCCAGCGGCGTCTTCTCTGTAGGCCAATTCCGGTACACAGTACAGCTAGGCAAATGCACCAATCTCAACGCATTCTTCTTCCAACGACTCGCCATGACCAGCATCTGTCCGCTCGGATCAAATATCAAATGAGAGATAGGTGTCGTAAGATGATCGAATGCCCGTAATGGTTTAGGTCTGAACATTTCTCCATCATTTGCCAGGCTACCACTCTTCAGAGTCTGCTGCTCGCTCTTCAACCTCTGTCCAAAATGCGACATAATTGTCCGTCGATCATACACATTCACAAATCCAGCTGTACTTCCTATCGCAATCCACCTATCATTTCCCAGAACATCAATCCCTGTCTCAGACCTCGGATCACGAATCGTCCCACCTAGAGCAAGTGTAGTTGTGCCGACTGCTCCTTCATCGACCCATCGCGCTGTGATGCGTTTATCGTGAATATTGTATTCGCTGACTTCGCCGTTTTTACCTGCTACTACGAAACCTGAGCTATCTCGGTAGAAAGCGAGATCAGCGATCCCGTTCATGGAGTCGATTCGAACTTGGGATATAGGTTGGTGAGTTGTTGAAGAGAGAAGGTGGACTACGCCTCCTGATGAGCCGGTATTTGCTATTATGGCTATGTAATTCGAGTCTGGGGAGAGGATCATTCGTTCGGTGGTCGGGACTTCTAAGTTTTTCTTCTTGCTTGTGACCTTTGAGCTGCTTGCGGAGCGAGATTGGTAGAGTGGTCGGGAGATTTTCGTAAGTTGGCCAGTATTGAGGGACCAGGTGTGAAAGTAGCGCCGGCGAGCTGAGAAGTAGATCTTTGTTTCGGGTGAACTGTCGTTGGTAGGCGCGGTTGAAGTAGAGAACAGAGCACTTGTGATTGGTGTTCCTTTCACGTGTAGACTTGTTAGAAGTGGATTTGCATTTGGAGAATTTGGCGAGACGTGATAGAGGTTTATCGTGCTGCTTGGACCGGCTGTTAGTAGTATTGGATGTTGAGGATGGAATTGAAGGACGTCAATTGAGCTTGGTCCACTTGAAGCGATGTCCTTTTGACGCTGGATGTCTATAACATCAGGCCGTAATTTGAGACCATGTTTCGAGGACGGTTTTGTGGTCGGTGCTGTAAGAGTGGTGGTTGACCGCAGAACATCGGACAGTGGTTTGACGGATACGTTGTCGATCTCGACATCTGAGTCTGTGTCGGAATCACTGTCCTCGTGCTTCGTCTTAAGTTTCTTCCTTGCATATTTCACCCACTCAGGCGTTGGGTGTAGCCTTTCATATTGCCTTCTCAGTCTTCGAATGTACTCCGGTCCACTAACGATATCATCGTCCTCTGTGTCCCTCAATTTTCGCAAACGCATGTTCGAGGCCAGAGATACTCGTATCTTCTCATCGTCGCTGTCATACCAAAGGACTTTTCTGGCATGCTCCTCGTCTTCTTTCTCCTCCTCTTCCTGCAGATCTTGCATCACATCGTCCGGTAGATCAGTCGTGCCTGCGTCCAGGAAGAAAAGATCTTCGTCTGGCACATCTGCCATGTCCTCATCTCCAACACTATGCGCATCATCGTCTGAGCCATCTTGTATCCTTGTCAAGGCTCTATCTTCTGCATATGCTGTTGTATTGAGTGAATCGAGAAATCCAGCTTGATCGCCAAACAAAATCTTCTCGAGTTGGATTTCTGTGGCATCTTTTTCAAGCACTTGGGTTTGTTTTCGCGCCGCGATTTGATCATCGTTCAGACGGCGCGTCGGTCCCATCGTAGCGACCCTTGATTTGAGGTCAGTGGTGGTATGGTGACAGTAGCCCGCCCAATGTCATATAAGAATGGTGCTTATGCACATGCGACAACTTTTTTCTCCGCACCCGATGCTCTCCACTTTATGCCTTATGAGACTGTGGCAGTAGTGTGCAGGATGGGCTTAGAGGCGGTTCCGGGGATCCTCGAATGGCGGTGGTCAACTTTGAAGCTATAGGCACCATTGCCGCTCCTATCAAGCACGATTGTAAGCGCCGAGCACTCATATCCCAGGGTCAGAGCCCTCTAATGGGACCTTTATCAATGTGTTCCTCCCCCTTAGCCCATGATCGAGGTTTTCGCTCTGTATAAATTCTGTGATATTCATAATCACGAAATGGCACATGGCTTCCAGAATAGCATACAGTAGGTTACGCGACTCTGCCTTGTGTAGTCTTTGCACGTGTACGTTAGATGCGAAGACATGTCGAGGCGCTTGGTCCGCTCTGGCAATCGGCTGACTATTGGCCACTTCCAATGCGCCAGATCACAGGCATCAGATTATGCGAACACTATTGATGTGCTGACGGATAAATGAGAGTCTTGCATGCAGGACGTGAATGTCACCGACGTGGCACTGTTTGGTCGATTACCTTGTCTCAAAACACGTCTCTGTTCCGGAAATCTTCCTTTACCAATTGTGGAAACTTGACTACTTCATACCATCGAAGATCTCGGATATCAGCAGATTCAAGATCAAGCATGCTCCTGTATACCAGCTGTCAGCTGTGAAGCTCTTCAAAACTCTGTCGAATCGTGAGAGACATTATGAAGCACAAGTATCCAGCCTACTATGTCTGGGTTGTGCTTCATGAGCTGCTTGGCTATGGTACAGGTAAGATGTTCTGTCAGAAGTCTGACAAAACATACAACTTCGACCACCAGAACCCGCCAGTCAATCCGCTCACTAGACGACCCATTGAAACTTGGTACCTGCCCTGCCAGACTTGGACCGGTCAATTTGAAGATTTGGCCAACATGGTTGATGACTGTCGAGCCGAGCTGGTTGGCGTGTATCTCATGGACGACGAAGAAATCCTTGCCCTGTTCGATTTCACAGACCTGATCGAAATCACAGCAGAGGATAGTAAGCCGATGTTGTTCTTGCAATATCTGCAGGAAGCTGACATCGTATCAGAAGCCTTGGGCAATGACAGACAAACTATGACCGAGAAACTCGAGGCGATCGAGAGCGTGCTTCGGAGAAAGGACCACGAATGCAAGTAATACTTAAGCGGGAACTGCCACAATGGATTGATCTCTTAGGTACCTCTACGAAAAGGAGCAGTACACTTACGTCAGGAGCTTTACACAAGCCGCTTTAGACAATTTTACGAGCAAGACAACGCTCGCCTATGCGAGCGCAATAGATTTGCTTGGTCTTGTCGACCTGAACTTGGCATTGCCACAAAAAGCGCTCAACTGCTTTGAGCAAGGCATTTCAATCCGGCAGAACCTTGTAGGTCCAACAGACGCCTTCATCGCTTTTGCTCTCAACAATCTCGCACTTGCATATACCGAGACAGCAGACCTGGACAAAGCCGAAGCACTGCACGAGCAAGCCATCCAGATCCGTCTTCAGACTGCGCCTGACCGGATCGGAAACTCATATTCAAACTACGCCGTTACTCTGCTTCGCATGGGTAAACCAGATGAGGCGGAAAACATCCTCATGCAGTGTCCCGTGCTCAAAGATTGTACCGACGAGACATTCCTGGAAACCGACAATCCTCGTTATGTAGGTGATCTGGTCCTGCTAGCACGCATTAGACGTGCTCAGGGCCGCACCGATGAAGCTATGCGCATGGCAAGCAAGGCCTTGACATGGAGGCAAAAGGTTCATGGCGACAGGTTCAAAACATGCGATAGCATGTATGACGTCGCTTGTTTCCTGGAAGATGAAGGACAAATAGCAACAGCACTTGACTTGCTGAACGGTATAGTCAGCATAGCAGGCACGCTCGACATGGGCGAAGGACAGGCAGCCTGAGCACAATGGAAAGCAAGTAGAATTCTACAGTCACCGGGGAAAAAGGAAGAAAGCACTCAGCGACTCCAAGAAGCAAAGTCTCTTAGGAAAATCGCTCGACCCGATAGTCGTGATGATTTGCTGGAAGAGGATTCGTGGTCGTCGCTTGTGCCCTACATGCTCTGGTGATTGGGCGCGGTCTTTTGACCTAATTTCTTTCATGCAGAAAGTAATGTAAGGATCTTAGGCGTCTGCGCGCTCGCAACATCGAGAGGCAAGATCGCAGCAGAGGTTTCGTCGACGACATCTAATGTTTGGTCTGATGTTTGGCCTTCACAGGATGTTGGACCATGCTTCCAAACTCCCGTTTAGGGTGACAATCATAAGATAGCCATAGGTATGCTCAACTAATGGTGCCCACGCAGAGGCGTAGGAATTTCAGCCACGGTGTTCGTCCGCGCGTGAAAACTTCTTCACTGATGCTAGATTCACATTACATGGTTGACGGGCGATATGGTTCGGCCTGAAACATCTCGCGACTCATCGGAACGTCGAGTATGGTCGGATGCTTCCTTCTCCTTAAAGCAAGTGACTTACCCAAAACGGCAATTCTGTACCAACTTCAATCTCGAAACTCAATTTCATCGGGCCGCGCTGGCGATCGCTGCCGACCTCCCTCGGATGGCCCGAAACAGCTTCTGCTGCGATCCGCTACTTATCGGACCATAATGACAAGGCCCGAGCCTACCTTACCCACTGATGTGCTACAGCATTGAATGACGCATCAGCCTGAAAGTTGAAGGTCGATTGTTGTCGTTTCCGGTCGAAACATTGGGAGCAACCGCAGGATTTGATTGTCAACTGAATGCACCGTGATCATACCACCTGTAATTGTCGGTTGTAAAAGCTCCACTGAATAGGTCTTCCATCTGCGGAAGATCCCACATCTGATGCACTGGGGCGGGATGGGAGGTAGGATCAATGCTCTGGTTTGTGTGGTCCATGATATGCGGCTGCTGATTGTGTATATCTGTGCTGACCAGGAATTCCCCTAATGCCGCTTTCGTCACTTCGAAACTTATCGTTGTACCTGAGACTGCTTGCTGACCATATGCTAATGTGTCCCGAATTAACTGCGGTATAGCTGGATCGTGAGGCTGTTCTTTGTATAGCTCTGCGAGAACGATCATGGCGTAAACGATGCAGAGGTGAAGAAATTCCGGGACTTCTTCGCTGGTGGTCATTGGCAGAGATTTGAAGGTCATGAGAAGCTGCATTGCGTGTTCTTTGCAGAGGAGGAAGTAGCGCTCGCGAAGGCTGTGATTGTGGAGGGAGGAGCGATCCACTCTGCTGGAGGCTGAAGGTGAGTTCAACTGGCCGTCGTTTGGAGAAGTAGTATTGCGCTCGTTATTTGGTGGAGGTGCATTATTGAGATGATCGAGGCATCTGCGGTCGAGCACCAAATGGCAGAAATCGATAGCCATTTGCAGGACACATACTCTGTTATCGTTCGCGTCGAGCAGGTGACCCCATTTACTTGTCCAGGACTTTAAGGCTCTCCTCGAATGTTCTTCGCTCAGGCTGTTGTGCTTTAGGAGCTCTTGTACAATGGCAAATAACTGAAGTGTCGCCACAGATATACCGTCGTAGATCGTGGCTTCGATAGTGTTCAGTATCGCCGGACAATGTTCGAGGTATTCCGGCGCAATGACAGATGGTCTTCCGGTACCGACGGCGAATTGAAGATGACACAAACATATCATGTTCCACAATCTCAGTCTTCTCTGGTCGACATGATCAGCTCTGCCCTCGTTCAGATTCTTGAGTAAAGATGTAAAGTTGATCGAGAGCTTCGCTTGTTGTACAGCATAACCACTCATGAGCCAGCTGTCGATGAACTCAGCCTTCTCCTTTGGACTTGTGCTCCAGATAGCCAGTATCAGCAGTGCGCAGACAGACTCGAGTGGTAGTGGGCTAATCAACAGTTCTCGACCAGTCAATGTCCTGACATGCTCGTAAAGCTGATCATGCTGAGTTGTATTGCAGAACGTAGGATCTAGCCGCGCACCTTGTAAACATATCGCCGCAAAAAGAAGTGGTGATATACGTCGCACATCTCGAGCTTCAGATATAGCAGTCCAGTTCGAAACACCAATCCATGGCCCAACCCTCTGAAAGAAGAGCTCCTGTAAAGTATGCGCCTGCCTTTCCGACAGCAAACCCAGTTCTACCACATCCTTCGAGTTTCTAGCCAGTCTTGCCAGCCCACTGAGCGCAGAGAAGCGATTTCGAATCAAGTTGACAGGTGCTGAAGTGGTATTCCTGTCAGCCGCAGCATTATTCTTCTGATCATCCTCGTCTTCCTCGACCTCGGCTGTTTCACGAGATTGACTTCGTTGCCTTTCTGCTTTCAATTGCTGAGGACTTCGAGACTGAAACTCGATCCTTTGCACAATGTCTCTGATATCGTTGAGCAATGCGCCATGCTCGGATAGTCTAACACCTCTGTCAGCTCATATCCTACAGTCCGCGATTGATACTGCGCACTTCTCTTCTACAGATCCCAAGCTACCATATACCGCATCTGGCGGCGACACATCCTGTACGTCTGATGACGATGGTCTCAACGAACATTCAAGCCTGTGATCATGTCAGACCTCAGGTGTCATCGGCATCCAGGTCATCAATATCTACCTTAGCCGTCGACAACGAGTACATTTTCTTATAGAGGGATCGTATTCGCATCTGTTCTTCAACCGTCTACAAGTGTCGCATGCTAGCACACGTCTTCTTTTGGCAGGCCTCTGCTCCGTGTCTGCGACGGATTCCGACATTCTGGGGAAGTTATATGGACCGTGCGTTTCGCACTGGTAGCGCGAACTCAACAAGCTAGAATATATTCAGTTGAATGCCTCCAAACTAATGTCATGGGTTCGAATGAGCCTCGATGTCTTGGGTACAGCGAGGTGTTCCATAGTTAGCGACATGGAGTGCTTGTTGGTAGGTATTCAGCTAACCAGGCAAAAGCACCGAGCTGATCTGCGAGTACGACTACGAAACGCACCTTTGCGGGCTCTCGGATAACGCCTAAATGACCTGAAATGGGTTAGATCACGCCTCATGACCAGGATCTCGACACACTACACGATCAGCTTTACATCATTCAAGGACGGATTCAGGTTGCCAGATAGAACTTCTTGATTGCTTTTGCTGGCGTATCTCGAGTTTTGATTGACCATGATGTCCTCTATATTCTATGAATGTATACAGCAAGCTGGTCAAGGTTGTGGTTCTGGCACACTTCCAGGACTCGTACCTATACCTTCATCGCTATGTACTGTGCTTGGACGTAGAGGACTGCTGCCTCTGCCTTGCTGATCTTGCTTTCTCAGCCACTCTGGTCTGTTGGTCATAGTGACTTTGTTGTGGTTGCTCGACATTGGTGTCAGTGGTTTCCTATGTATCTGACTCTCAGGTGTGCCGGTGATGCTTCTTGTCTGCATGCCTGGACTGCTCTGATTTTGGGTTTGCTGTGCTTGTGGACTAGACATACTACCCTCGTAGCTATACTGATACTGCTCTCGGACTCGAGGACTTTCGTAGTATGATTGATACTGGTAGTCTTCGCCTCTTCGTTTCAGAGGACTTTCATCGTATGGATCCCAGCCTACCCTTCGTCTTGCGTCTGCACGAATAGCTTGTCGGTGACTTTCGTTGCCTCCAGCACCGGTCGAGGCAGATTCTTCGAGGAAGAAGTTCAGTAGCTCGTCTGGTATAGATAGGTGCGATTGTTGTTGGAATTGCTGTAAACTGGTTAAGCGAAGCAGGAGTTCAAGCAGCGACAGTGATGTCTTGATTTGTTGTGACGAGCTCAGCACTGGCCTCCCCTGCGAGGACGGCACAGACGATCGAGGTGTTCCTGTATCTTCCACTTTGAGCTTGGACACTGACATAGCAAGCTGTGCGTCTTCTGGCTCTTCACCAGGCGTTGCAAAGTCGTCCTTGCCATCATCCTCATCATCCGAGTCTGTGGGCTCAGGTTCGTTATACACTTCCAAAGCTATCCATTCGGGATCGAGAGATGCTGGTAAGCGCCACGGATCTTTCTGTCTATCCTTGTGATCTTCTTCAACGTGCTTCTTATCTTCCTCTGTTTTTGGCGTACCATCGTCTGTGGTATCAAATCCATCTACACCCTCAGACTCGTCCGCATTACCACCCACCATCCTGCGCGGAGGCACAGCCTGCACGTCGCGACGGAGAAGTAGCACAGGGCGATTGCTTTCAGCATCGTCAGCAATATTGAGCACCTTGCTTGTGTCTGCATAGAAGATCTTAGACATTTCGTGAATTGGGATCATTTCTCGAATGCCCGCAAGTTTCACGTCGTCGAAAGGTGCAGGTTGCACTTCGTCAAAATCGTGCACACGCTCATCGTCGAGATCCTCAATGATCATAAGCTGGTATGCAAACTCATCTGATCTCGATTCGCCACGAACGGCTTCAGGACTATCAGTCTGTAGAGGTGTGTGTCGACTTGTAGATATTTGGTGAGATTGCAATGCTTCCGAGCCAGATCCAGTGCTCAGCACGACGTCAAGTGGCACTCGCCGTAACTTGACCTTGGCTTTGTGGATAACCTCTTTCCAAGTCGTTTCCCGAATATCTTCCTCCGTCTCAGGTCTGACATTACCGGCAAACAGCATGTACACACTCAACGTGAACGAAGGACCAACGGAAGCAATACGATCCGGCGACTGCATATACTGAGTGTCTCCTTGTATTACGAAGCTACTTGCTTGTAACAGTCTTGAAGGTGAGACAGTTGAGGGTAATTGAGTTGACAGCTTTGCACCAGACGTAGTCAATGCCAGGTTGATCAGAGGGACAGCGTCCTCAATTCTAGTGAGGAGCTTCTTCATGTCAATACTGATCAACTGCATCTCAACTTCATCTGCAGCCTGTCCTGTCGACTTCGACCTAGAGCTTCCAGTTCTGTACGCCTGCTGTTCCGCAGCAGCCTTACCTATGCGCTGACTCAATCTCTCAATGTCCTTCCGAAGCTCTTTGGTAAGTGAGACTGCTGACTCCAGGGAGGTGTTACCGCGTGCTGCGATCAATTCGATCATATCAATTGCTGGTGAAACAATCCGAATCTTGTGCTCAAGACGTCGTTGCAGCTCGTAAAGCTCAATACTGGCATCTGTCTTTGGTGCATTCTGAAGCATCTTGCTGGACTGCTTGAGAGCATATGTTGCTGTTAAAGTAATGCCAGACCTGATCGCATAGTTCATGGCCTGCTGCGTGACCTTCCCAAGCAGGAGTTCCATCGTGGCTGATCAGGAGTTACTCGTTCTGAAGCTTGCCCGTTTGGGGAAGGAAGTAAGCAGCAATCCGCGACCCAGCAAAGAAACGCAAATGGCAAGGCTGACAGTCTTTCTGGCTGGTAGTGTAGCGAAGCAGGAAGGTTAACGCGTAATAAAGCAAACAATAACGCGATGTGCAGGTGAATAAGGCAGGTGCTAAGACGCGCTTTCACGTGTTGTAGGGCACAGTACTTGTACTGAAAACTCAAGATCGCTCACTCTCACCTATCGAATAGACTCATGAGTTCATAAGACATTATAATACACTTTCTATGCTGCATTGATGACGATGAAAGCTTCCTGAGCTCTGGCAACTTCCTGGATCTTGTCGGCTTCGATCAGGCAGCCACAGAATTAGTGCCTAATGTATGCCTGGCCTCAGCACTGACATCATGCTACTAGATATATCAAGGGCTTTTTGGGAACTGCTGAGGGTTCTGAGGATACCTAAGACAGGATACGAGCCCTAAAGCACGCCTGGAAGATCTTCCAGGCATTGCTCTCCTCGCCTAAGCAATCTCCACCTGGCTTGCCCCACGTTCGATATTCAGGTAGAATGTCCAACAACTGATTCAGATGACTACGAAGTGACTTGGTGTGACTCCATTAAATTCATTGCATTTAGAAGCGCGATCAATAAATAATTCAGCGGGAGGGACAGCGCAAAAGTCCTCTGTCAATACCGAGTTGCTTGGCATCTTTGAAAAGTCCTTGTTTGAAACCCAAAAGCGCACGAGACTACCGAAATTTCTTCTTTCCTTCGCAATCACAAGAATCCCAACCTCGACTGGCAACGACAAGATGTCGGAAAATTACGACTCGTGGGAGGACGCGGCCAACCAAGATGAAGAGCTTTCGAGACAGACACAGAGAATCAACATGAACGCTGGCACATTTCAACCAGGAGCCTCATCGTTCACACCAGGCGCAGCCACCTTCCAACCTGGCCAGCAATTTCAACAATACAATGGCTATGGTGGCCAGCAACAATTCCCTGCCTACCAGCAGCAGGGGTACAATCAATATCAACAATATCCCCAACAAGGATTCAACCAGTACCAGCAGTATCAGCAACCACAGCAACAACAACCTCGACAAAACAACAATGCACAATTTGCTGCCTTTAACCAGGCACCAGGATCCTTTCAACCGCGACAGGGTGCTCCAATAAGCATAGCAAAGAGAGGTGGTGGTGATCAGCCTGCTGCTCCAGCACAATCTAAACCAGCTCCAGCACCTACAATCGCAAAAGCCGACACAGGTGCAGCACCAAAGGCTAAGGTTCTTTCGATTGGTGTACCAGCTCCGCCAAAAGCAGCAGAAAAGAAGGACTCTCCTACCACGAGAACAGCACCTGCAGAAGACAAAATGCCAGAGGAAGATACTCCAGCGCAGGCAGGTGCTAAAGCTACAGCTGCAAAAGCAGTAGAGAAAACTGGAGAAAAGATCTCAGGGAAGACTACACCGCCAATCAAGACGAGTGGCAAGGCATCACCCACACCGGCAGAAGTCAGCAAGAAAGCCAAGGCAGATGCAGACGCTGTTGCAGCCGCACAGACAGCGGATGTCAGTCAAGACGTGCTAGAGGATATGTACGGTAAAGAGCACGTCAATATTATTTTCATTGGTCACGTCGACGCAGGAAAGTCTACGTTAGGTGGTCAAGTGCTTATACAAACCGGCATGGTAGACGAAAGAACATTAGAAAAATACAAGAACGAGGCAAAGAATGCCGGACGAGAAACATGGTATATCTCATGGGTTATGGATTTGAACACAGAAGAACGAGCAAAGGGAAAGACGATTGAGGTCGGTAGAGGTTTCTTTGAGACCGACAAGCGAAGGTACACCATCTTGGACGCACCTGGACACAAAACATACGTACCAAACATGTTGAGTGGCGCTGCACAAGCTGATGTTGCTATCCTCGTTATCTCTGCACGAAAAGGAGAATTCGAGACTGGATTCGAAAAGGGTGGTCAGACACAAGAACACGCCATGCTGATCAAGACGACTGGTGCAAAAGAAGTCGTGGTTGTCGTAAACAAAATGGACGACGTAACCGTCGAATGGGACAAGGCACGCTACGCTGAAATTGAGGGCAAACTCAAGCCTTTCCTGAAGAAGCGCATGGGTCTAGATTCGACCTTCCTACCAATTTCAGCACAAACCGGCATCAACGTGAAAGACCGTATAGACAAGAAGATTGCGCCATGGTGGGAAGGTCCTTCACTGCTCGAATTCCTTGACAACATGAAAAAGATTGCTCGAAACCTCAATGCGCCTTTCATGATGCCTGTAGGTGCCAAATACAGAGATCTTGGCACGATGATCGAAGGACGAATAGAAGCTGGTGTTGTCCAAAAGACATCGAACCTCATAATGATGCCAAACAGAGAATCGATAAGCATATCGGCACTTTATGGTGAAACAGAAGAAGAAATTCCACACGCTACTTGTGGTGAGCAGATACGAATGAGGATCCGAGGAGTGGAAGAAGAAGATATCATGCCTGGATTTGTACTGTGCTCGCCGAAGAGATTGGTGCACTGTGTATCAGCGTTCGAGGCCCAGATAAACATCGTGGAATTGAGGTCGATCCTGTCAGCTGGATTCAATTGCGTATTGCACGTTCATGCAGCGACAGAGGAGGTCACATTCGAAGCACTGTTGCACAAGCTTGAGCCAAAGACTGGTCGAAAGAGCAAGAAGCCTCCGCCATTTGCTTCGAAGGGTATGGCTATTATTGCGCGAATGAGAGTGACGAGTGGTGGTGGAAAGGTGTGTGTGGAAAGATTCGAGGATTATCCACAGTTGGGTCGATTTACATTGCGAGACCAGGGGCAGACAATTGCGGTTGGAAAGATCACGAAGCTCCTACTCGATGAGGATTAAGGCTTTCTAGATTCTAGCCACGTATAGCGATACCGCAATAAGCTTCGTGAATTCTCAGCACAATTGGAACCCTCGATCGCACCCAAACGGAGCGAATCGTGCGTACATTGCTACGTACGTAGTATGAAGTAGCTCGGTCTGAAGAAATTCGACCTTTGGTACAACGCAAGCAGCCATTCTTTTTCTCGTCTGGTTCTATGTTTAATGCTTGCCGCTCATTACTACGTACGTATTTTTGTACACATGTGCGTGATCTGTTTTCAGCCTGCCTGAAACGAAATTCGATGCCATGGGTCACTCGATTGCAAATTCCGTTCGTTCTCAAGACATCAAACTGAGCTCCGGTTCAGCAACTCGAACTGTGACAGCAGTGGCTTGCCAAGGCGTTCCTTCCTCCGCACCCATTTCGGCACGGCTGTTGCCACTTTCCGCGTCCTTCCCACGATTTTAACGTTCACCTGCCAGATCGAGCAATTCGACCTGCCATTTCGAGGCAAATCTCCTACACGTTGTAAGAGCTTGTCACTGCTCGTCGTCAGATGCTCTTGCACTCTGACAAGGTACACATATGGGACTCTTTTTTACCGCGTTTGAAATCAATATCACATCTGTTCCGACTCAAGTCGAAAATCTGTGCACTTGACTAGGCAACTAGGCAGTCGCTTCCGCCACTAGCAAGTCGCTCCTGCCCAAATTCTTTCATCACAATGCGGGGTTAAAAGGAAAGGAAGTGAAGGTGCTTCACGAAGGTGTTGAAACTCCCGCCATTCGCGACATACATGTTCATTCAATACTGCTTAGCACGCTACGTACTACTACTAGTAAGGAATGGTTTGGATGCATGATGGACCTGTGGTCAATACTACTATAGTACGTATATGCATAAACTGAGTGCGCAACTACTGTAGTAGCGCATCTATTGAAATAGGTAAACAGGAAATTCTTACTTTAAGCCTACGCAGGCATCTGCTTTACGATACTACGTATTCTCCATGCTGCTGACGTGGTGTTGGAGTGGTTTCAACAAGATGTTGGTATGATACCGTGACGTATATAGTAGTAAGTGAAAACCTTTCGTAGTAACCTTCACTCGCAATGAAGCCTTCTTGAGATCTCTATGCACGCATCCTTTACTATACACGAGCAATAATCGAGTAAGTACTATGGTACCAAGCGCCTTCTTGTCAACAGCATGGTGACACGTCTGTTGACATGGGTACTGACATGAAAAACGATTAATCACATAATTGGCTGATTGACAGCATGTCAACATTATGTTAAATACAAGACATATGTCAACATACTGTTAACAAGAGAACGCTGGGCACCGTAGTACTTAAAGCTCTCACCGGAATACGTAGGTATAGTACCGACGTACTAAAGTACTAGTCCAGCCCAAAAAGCTCCTTTCAAGTACTTTCATACGTATGTCTTCGGTTTAGCACGTTAATAGATAGGTACGTATGCACGCATTGATACTAGTTGGTACGTACGTATGTACTCTTGACGTCCTCAAGAGTTCCACAGCGAGCCCATATGCTTCGCGGATATTGGCATCTCTTTGCTTCTCGCATATCGCCTGCTCTGACATACTACGTAGACAGTCTTTTTCGCCGGAAGACACACGCACATTCGTCATGCTGCCGGGACTGCTAACAGTGGGGCTGTTCCAGAAAAAACAGCAAAATGACGAATTTTGTTGTAGGCAACTGAACAGTCGCGGCGACATGTAAGTCGCGTCCAGGCCATTAGGCAGGCATCTCTCACTCGCTAGAGCCTACAGTCTCTCACACTGGTCTAATTCAACATGATATTGGCGCTAATTCGACTGCCAAGGCGTCATATAGCATCATCATGCGAACACCAAGAGTGACGAGTTCTGCTGCATCTCAGAGACACCTTTGTGTTTGTCGCAGCAGTGAGGAAGTCAAGCATTCAACCTGATTCGAAGACGAAAGTCGATTTGCTGCCGAGGTTAAGCGCAATGAGAATAAACCAGCACTCCCAATCCTCAAGAGAAGTTTTCTTGGTTTCATTCTGTCTCCTGTCACATCGAGTTACGGGAAAAGCACATCCCAAGTACTATGGCACAGCAGGCGGTAATGCCTGTCCACACTCGACGGTAGTGGCTTTGTATTGTCGAACCAAGCTACATCTTCATTTTCTCGGCACAATCACTTGTACAGCCTCATCTCGCCCAAAAGCACATGCATTTTGACCTCATGTGATAATTCCTCGTCCGACCTTATCCAATTTAAACACGCTAGTAAGGCCTCTTCCGGCGTTGTGATAGTCCACAATTCCCTCAGACACATGAAATCCCGTTTCGGATCCTTGCACTTAGTTGCTAGTATTGGTCTCTCAATCTCTTCTAATGCACACAAATCTGGTTCTGCCGTGCAAGCATCTCTACTCCATGCATAGCTTCGCAAAGCTGCCGTATACAGCTGCTTCTCATGTCCGGTCCGGACATCGATCAACTCACACTCCAATGCCTCCCACAGTCTCAGCTGCGCCCTGAATCCTGCATTTGGATTGACAAATGACCTGACTTCTTTGACTCTGTCTAATGCGGTCTCGAAAGACCAGTGCCGCGACCACATCAGATAAGCTATCACCGCAGACGCAGACCTCGACACACCTGCTCGACAATGGACCAGCGTCTTCCCGCCAGTTGTCAGAGCCTGGTGAATAAATATGCATATCTCGGGAAAATGCGCGATGATGTTGACGTAGGGACAGTCGAGCATGTGGATTTGTTTACTGGTGATTTTGCTGGTTGGTGGAGGAGTATGTTCTTCGATAGCACGAGGTGATGTTCCATCGTGGAATGAGAGCACGTGGGTGAAGTGCGAGGTAGTTGGATCTAGACCGTACACTGCGGACAAGCCGGTACAGACGTTACTTATGCTTAGGCCAGGGATCACTTCGCATATCTGGACTTTCCGAGAAGCAACTCCACCAGCTAGTGGTGTGATCCTGTGGTGTTGGTGAATTCCACGACAGCGGTGGCAGCGTGCGAATGCATCTGGGTCTCTGATGGGACACCTCTCGCACCTATGCCTGATATCTAAGAGCATATGATGTGGCGATGTGATTGTCGTCGGCTTGGCCGCGGCCTTAACGGGCCTGTTCGAGCCGAGCGATGCATTCGAAGTCTCCTCGATCTCAGTTACCTCGAAATTAGTGGCGATTTCGACCTTTGAATGAGCTGTTGTGATTAGCTCTAATATTTGCTCATCCATTAGATTTAGCATGACCGGTGACATTTTTGTGCATACAGTACTTGCAGTGCTAAGTATAGCAGTAGACGGTAATGATCCCGCCAGGACTAAAGACTGTAACTGGCTATATCTGAGCTGAACGGCGAGGTGAAAGGGTGCCATGTTTCCGACAATTCGGGTTGGACTGTGGTTAGATAAATACTCGACTTGACAGGTCCTTATAGGTCCTCAAAGTACATTCGATCTGTCCAGGCTGTCGATGTCGAACCAACCTTTCGAGCCATTCATATCACAAGCCAAGCAAAGAAGGACCTGAAGTGCCATTCCTTATTACTGATAGATAGGCCACAGCCGAAAGAGCTCGAAGCATCATTACATGGTGGTGCTGAATATGGCCGCGAGATTTAACCTGATTGAAAGTGGAAGGATGGTAGTAGAATAACAGAGCAAGGATTGATACTTATATCGAAGCGACAACCTCTTAGGCCTAAGCAGGGAGCAAATCTGGTTTGTAGTACCAACGTGGTAACTCAAGCTTCGAAGTTGTTAAATTGGGTTGTTTCCTAGCAGTTACTTCCGAATCGGGACATAGCTACAGTAAAATCCGATCCTGGTAAGCTGTTACTTGGCAAACGACCTCTGTGACTTGCGTGGTCATAAACCTAGGAAGGGAACGCAACAACACTTCCCACCATGTCTGACGTGACGAAAGAGTGGTGAGGTTCACTCAAACGTCTACGGGTTCTCGCCCACTAGAATCTCAGCAGCGCTTCATCCTCATCCTCAACCTCAACCTCAACCTCAGGCTCTTTCTCTGCTTTCACCGAGGGTGGTTCAACAGCCACTTTGATGCCTTGATCGTAGCTAATGTCATCACCACCAACCTCATAACCCGCACCAGGACCAGCCTGCCACTTCTTCTTCATCTCGATCGACAAGACTGACCAGCCTGATGGTACAGTCCAGATTTCCAGTGGACCGTTTCCTTTTCTCCGAACCTCAAGACAGGCATGTTTCTTTGATAGCTCAATTAGCTGATGGTAGACATTGGCAAGTTTAGACAAAGTTTCTTGATTACTTGTCTCCCATGCTTTGACATCTGGTCTAACATCCTTGATCCGTATCTCACTGCGCTGGAACGTGCCGTACTTGTGGAAAGCGAGCACAAAATTCGGTGTCTGATTTGCCCAAAGCCGGGGCAAAAACTCTGCGATCGAGCTGCCCAGCTTTTCTTTCACCTTGAAAGAGCGTGTTTTGAGGTCGAAAATTGCCTCCTGAGGAATGGGTTCGCCGGCTTCTTTGAGCTCGAGAGGTCCTTCGGGAGGTGGTGCTTTGATGCCCAAGTTTGACAGAGACATGAAGTCGTTCAGAGACGAATCGAGCTGGACATCTGCCCTCTTAACGATTGGTTCATCATTACGATTGCCCCCAGTCAACAATTTCTCTGGCAAATAGCCGTCACTCTCAGACCGAATCATGCAATTTATTCCAGCAAAGTTGTACTTGATGATTCGTTGATAGGAAGCAGCACTTTTGACCTCTGGCTCCCAGGTCGTATATGCCTCGGGGAACGTGTGACCATAACCACGAACATCTTCAATCGTTTCGCCTGGAGTATTCGTCTTTCTGACTAGGAAGGTAGTACTTCCAACACGCTCGACGCCGAAACGAAAGGTACGCTCCTCATCTCGAGAGAAGGAAAGCAGGCTGCCGAAGGTGTTACCGCAGCCAAATAATGAGACTGGAGGTGCAGTCCATTGGGCATGATGATGTAGCACGGCCGCGACTGCTGGCTCGGTCGGGTATGTAGGATGTCGACTACTGTTTGGATCTCGATAGTAAATTCCTCCGTCTTCGTGCAATGATGTCTGCTGTTGCGCTGGAGGTGACCATCTCGGCGGTTTGCCTGATCGAAGCGGAATTAGCTTTAGTGCCTAGAAGGTACCTACGTTTATGGGCTCCAGAAAAACAGGCTGGGCACTTTCTTTAGGTACTTGCAAGACGTTTCGATGCCCTCTAGGTAGATTGGTACCTGAACAAGAAGCTTCAATTGCAAGAGGGGAAAGCTTACCTGGAACCAAAATTGTCGGAACTTTGTGATTATCTGTTAAGTTGTAAGATGCTACCAACTCAGTGTTAATGACTTTGTACGATGCCTCTGGTACATCACTGTTAATGGTAGTGATAGAGGCAAGTCTCTCTTGTCCAGTTGTTGGCCCTGGTAAATCAGTATCGTTCCTCAATTTATAGGTGCCACTGCCTCGATAACTTCCATGGCCTCGCCCATATCCACGTCCACGAGCCCTCTGGTTGAACATGTCTGATCGAAGAGATGATACAGGATGCGGACAATTCACACTGTTTCGCGTGAATACAGGCAGAAGGGCATTTTGCAGTGTCCATCGATATCATGTTTGCTGCTCGTAGGCTGAAACAGCAAGCTTGCAGAGACGCAGTAGTCCCAGGCCAGATCAGAACAAAAAGCCTGTGCTTTGCTGTCAATGCTCGACCTAACGAGGATTGGCAAGTACCTATGAGCCGTCTTTGCTGGAAGTATGCCGCATAATAGTCGATGATCACTGGCTCAGCCTGACTTGGTATGCAGCATCCATGCAATTTGTGCATATATTGACCACCACTAGTGGATCCTCCCACATTGACAGGCTGAATCACGATGGACACTCAATGTTTGCGGACTATGGCCACTATTAAGCGCTGGCACTGCTCGTTCGCTTATGATCCGGAATGAACATAGTATCTTGAGATACCACCATTGGAAGAGCTCGCAGACTACTCTCATCGTGCAGAGTCATCCTTTCAGATACGCCTTGTCTGCTCGATTGCGTGAAATTCTTGATTTATACTGACACTCTTCTTGCGATCATGGATGAGCGACGAAAGAAGAGACTGTATTGGCTCTTCAAACAGGTCCTTGAGCAAAAGCAGAACGTTCTGACTGCGGAAAGAGCGAAACACTTTTCGGAAGCTATTAGCTGCTTGAACGACGTAGTTTCAGGTATCTCGCAAATCTTGGCTTCTGCTGTGGCCACATCTGCACTCAGACAGTCGTTACGAACTGACTTGACAGCAACTGCTTTTAATTCACAATTATGTGATTTTCTTCGGGCTTTGCAGGCTCCCGAGCTTACAGTCACATGTGGCGGTGATCTACTCAACAAGATAGTTATGCAGCTGCTAGATTGCCCACTGTTCTGGGACGAATTTGTACGACATGTTGAAGGACAAAGAATTGACGTACCTGCATTGCAGTGTTTCGCTTGGCTGCTTCTGCAGATACTATGTATACCAGATCTTAATCTCGAGACCTACATTCTGGTTGCCAAGAAGCCGACTGTGGCAAGCTGCTTACAAATGTCTGGGGACAGCATGACACGCAATCTATATCAGAAAATCATGCACATTGTGGAAACCTTGGGCATGGCCCAACGACCTGAGGTCAATGGTCCGGGTGGTCGTCATGATAACGACTTTGAGGATTTTAGGCGGATAGCCATCACTCCTACTGTGAACGAACTTTTCTGCTCTGAGAAACCTTACTTGCGATTTGCTGCAGAGTTGGAAGATGTGTCAGACGAAGAGAAATTTGCTTTCCACTTGGATAACCAATTCCGACTGCTCCGCGAAGATATGCTTCGTGATTTGAGAGAAGAGCTCTCGGGCAAAACAAAACGTCGCGGTCAACGCATCGATGGTCTTCAGCTCATAGGCATTTGCCAAGAAGAGCGGAAGAGATGGGCTATTGTCCTTGAGTGCCCGAATGGGCTAAAGTTCTTAGCGAAAGATACTGAGAAAGCACGAGCCGAATTTCTGGATAAGCATAAGAAGTTTCTGCCCCATGGTTGTGTTGTCTGCATTTTTGCTGATGGTCAGCTCGTCGGACTTGGTGAGCTGTGGAGGAAAGAGCACGAACTTGCTGCTGTGCCTCTTCGTGTGAGTGTTATGTTGTCACAAAATGAGGTGTCAACTCAACAGATCCTTATACGCCTGCACAGCTCTGCACAGATACAACTCATACAGCTGAACACTGCAATATTCGCGTATGAACCTATTCTCAAGCAGTTGCAAAACACACGATTGCTTCCGATAGCTAGCGAGTTCCTCACCTGGAGATCAGGACAAGCGCCAACCACTGTCTCTGGTAATGATGGTATCAGAAGCATAATGAAAAGTATTGAGAAATGCAGCGATGTCGATCTGCAGCCTTTCTTGGGTTTGCGCAAAAGAACTCGACTTGACGAAAATCAAGCTAAGAGTCTGACAGTAGGACTGACTCAGCAACTTGCGCTGATACAAGGTCCACCAGGCACAGGTAAGAGCTTTATCGGAGCTCTAGTGGCAAAGGCTCTGTATACTTTCACCAGCTTCAGAATCCTTGTGCTGTCCTACACAAATCATGCTCTTGATCAGTATCTGGAGGATCTACTTGATGTCGGTATACCTGCACGCAGCGTTGTACGTTTAGGGCCTGCGTCGAAAGCAACTACTCGAACGAAGCCATTAACTTTGTATGAGCAGATTCTTGCAGGAACGAATTACAGAAGGACACGAGGTGATTATGAGCTCATAGAGTCTCGAAAGTCCCAGGCAAAGTCAGCAGGAGCAACACTGACTTCCTCGTTCAAAGACTTTTTCCAGTCAGGTGCTAGCAAGGTAGATCTCTTCGACTATCTCGAATTCTCTACTGATTTCTTTTCCTACTTTGAGGCTTTTCAGGTACCAGACCAGTCGGGAGATTTCAGCGTAGTAGGCGAGGACGGCAAAGTGATTGATGAATACTACTTGCTCACTAGATGGATTCGTGGCAAGGATGCTGGCGTCTTTCAAGGACAGATATCTGACCCTGAGGACATCTGGCAAATGACTGCAAATGACCGCGACAGTATCAGGACGAAGTGGCTGCAGGACATGAAAAGTGAGCGAGCTAGAAAAGTTGCTGATCACGGATCTCAATTCAATGCACTCGTGTCCGATATCGAAGTCATGATAGGCGAAAAAGGGAGAAGAATGCTGAAGGACTGTCGAGTGATAGGCTGTACAACGACGGCTGCTGCCAAGTATGCCAAGGACATTCAGTCTGCTTCACCTGATGTAGTGATTGTAGAAGAAGCTGGTGAGATACTGGAGAGCCACATTCTGACATCGCTCAGCCCAACCACAAAACAGCTAATTTTGATTGGTGACCACAAACAGCTGCGACCGAAGAGCCATTATGAGCTCAGTGTGGAAAAAGGCACAGGATACGATCTCAACCGATCCTTGTTTGAAAGACTTGTGCTGAAGGGATTTCCTCATCAAGTCCTATTACAACAGCATCGCATGCGTCCCGAAATATCTGCCTTAGTGCGTAGCCTCACTTATCCTGATCTTGCGGACGCTCAGAGCACAGAAGGAAGACCGGCGATTCGTGGGCTACAAGATAATCTTGTGTTCATAAATCACGACGTTCTGGAAAATGAAGTCCAAGACGCTTATGATCCCCGAGATGGTGGCACCACGCCCACTAAGAAGAACGATTACGAAGCAAATATGATCTTGAAGTGCGTTAAATATCTGGCCCAGCAAGGTTACGGCAGCGACGATCTCGTTGTGCTTACACCATATCTTGGTCAATTACGATTATTGTATGATGTACTTGCGAAAGAGAACGACCCGGTGCTGAACGATCTGGATTCGTACGACCTTGTGAGAGCAGGATTGTTGCCCCAAGCTACAGCGCACATGAACCGACAGCGATTACGTGTCTCTACAGTAGACAACTACCAAGGTGAGGAGAGCAACATCGTCATTGTATGCTTGACACGAAGCAATCCTAACGGTGATATCGGTTTCATGACTTCGCCCGAGCGTCTAAATGTTCTCCTGTCCAGGGCTAGGAACGGCTTGATCATTATTGGAAATTCCAGTACCTTTCTGGAGGCACGTAAACAACGAGGTCGAGAATTATGGGCTAAATTTTTCGATCTGCTTAAACAAGGTGGCCATATTTACCACGGATTTCCAGTCAAATGCGAGAGACACGCTGATCGCACCGCCCTTATCACCGCTGCTGATCAATTTGAAAAGATTTGTCCCGATGGAGGATGTGATGCGCCATGTCACGCCATGTTAAGCTGTAACAGGCATACTTGTCCCCAAAAGTGCCATCAGATTTTCGACCATTCCAAGATGCGGTGCGAGGCCATAACGAAAGAGAAATGCGCCAGGGGTCACCAGGTGTCCTGGAAATGCTTCCAAACGAAGCCCTCTGTCTGCCCGATTTGCGCCAAAGAAGCCAGACAAGCTGCTAAACGCTTGAAGGACGAGCATGACCGACAAGTGCAGGAGTTTCAAGCACAGCACGACCATGAAGCCCGAATGGCTGCTGTTGAAGATCAGATAGAAGCAGAACGACAGCGTCTTCAGCAGACACAACTGACAGAGGACCGTGATCGAGCATATGAACAGAGAAAGCTGGATTTGTGCAAAGTCAAGGAGCTTGCAAGCACAACCTCAGCCAAGAAGCCAGTTCGCCAGCCTAATGGACCGTCATCTCAGCATTCTGCATTCGCCAGACCTGCAAAACAGTCAATCACGACTACATTTGACCCAAAGGACGATGATCTCAATACAGCAAAACACAAGGAGTCCCCAGCTACTCAGCGATGGGCACACATGAAACAAGTTGAGCAAATTTCTAATAGTGCGCTGGACGAGCTCATGCAAATGACAGGGTTGGAATCGGTCAAGATACAATTCATCAACATACTGGAAAAGCTGCAAACATCTTCAAGGCAAGGCACTGATATGAAGCAAGAACGTCTGGGCACAGTCATGCTTGGTAATCCTGGCACTGGCAAAACCACAGTTGCACGGATATATGCTAGATTCTTGGCCGAAGTAGGTGCTATATCTAGTGCAGAATTTGTCGAAACAACAGGCGCAAAGGTAGCCAATGATGGTGTGAATAACGCCAAACAAGTACTCGAGGCGCTTTTGAAGAAGGGTGGTGGTGTTATATTTATCGACGAGGCATATCAACTCGTCTCAGGTAACAGCTATGGAGGTGGAGCAGTGCTCGACTACTTACTGGCTGAGATCGAGAATACGACTGGCAAGCTCGTCTTCATGTTTGCAGGATACGATAAGCAGATGGAAAAGTTCTTTCAGCATAACCCTGGCCTGCCAAGCCGAATGCCCATCAAGATGAAGTTTGCGGACTACTCGGAGCAAGAATTGCTCGAAATGCTGCAAAGCAAGATTCACAAAAAGTACAAAGGCCGTATGCAAGTCGAGGATGGGTATGACGGTTTGTACATGCGCATTGTTGTGCGACGGCTACACTCACAAAGTGGTCACGAAGGCTTTGGGAACGCTCGAGCTTTGGAGAATGTCCTTAGCCGAATCACGGACGCGCAGTCTGGCCGCTTGACGAGTGAGCGGCGTTCGGGAATTCAACCAGATGATTTCGTCTTCACCAAAACAGATCTTATTGGACCTGAGCCATCTCAAGCATTGCTTCAATGTTCAGCCTGGATGGAACTACAAGGCATGATTGGACTACAGTCAGTAAAAGCTTCAGTCGAAACAATGTTGGACAGGATTCAAGCGAATTATGTTCGCGAGCTTCGGGAAAAGAAACCAATACAAGTCAGCCTCAATCGACTCTTCGTGGGATCACCTGGAACCGGCAAAACTACCGTTGCAAAACTGTATGGTCAGATACTCGCAGACATCGGTCTGCTAAGCTCATCTGAATGCGTACTCAAAACACCATCTGACTTCATTGGTAACGTTATGGGGGGTTCGGAGTCGCAAACAAAGAGTATTCTAGAAAATACGAAGGGGAAAGTGCTGGTGATCGATGAAGCATACATGCTAGGCTCGACACTCGGTAACGTTTCAGCACCTTCTGATCCATACAGAACAGCAGTCGTCGACACCCTCGTTTCCGAAGTACAAAGTACCCCAGGCGAAGATCGTGCAGTACTTCTGCTTGGATACGAGAAAGAGATGAAAGATATGCTGCTGAAAGTGAATCCAGGCTTGACACGAAGATTTCCTCTTGACAATGCCTTTCATTTCGAAGACTACAATGATGAGCAACTCTTCAAGATTCTGAACTACAAGATGAACAAGCAAGATCTAGGTGCTACAGAAGAAGCGAAGCAGGTAGCAATTAGCCTGCTGTCAAAACTTCGCCGTCGACCAAACTTTGGCAATGCTGGTGAAGTAGAGAACATTCTGTCCAAAGGCAAGGACAACTACGCACTACGCCAACAGAAGCTTTCCGCTGATCAGCGCCTTGATGATGTTTTGTTTGAGCCTCAAGATTTTGATCCGGCGTATGCTCGCGGGGAGACCGCGCCTGACAGCATTCAGGAGCTTTTCAAGGACGTAGTTGGCTCAGACGATCTTGTGTCGAAGCTTGAAGGGTATACTCGGAGCTTCAACAATGCGCTTGATTTGGGTATGCAGCCAGAAGAACTGATACCATTCAATTTCGTATTCAAAGGACCGCCTGGTAAGTGTAGAGACAACAGGTATTTGAGCTTGCTGACACAGAATAGGTACCGGAAAGACTACGACTGCTCGCAAGGTCGGCAGTGTCTTTCACTCAATGGGCTTCCTATGGTCTGACACCGTTGTAGAATGCTCAGCCACCGATCTCGTAGGCGAATATGTTGGTCAGACCGGACCAAAAGTCACTCACAAGTTCGATGAAGCACTAGGTCAGGTGTTGTTCGTTGATGAAGCATATCGTCTCGGAGAAGGCCCATTTGCCAAAGAGGCTGTGGATGAAATCGTTGATTGTCTGACCAAAGAACGATACAAAAGCCGAATGATCGTGATCTTAGCTGGCTACGAGGATGAGATTAACGGTCTGCTTCGTGTCAATCCTGGACTGTCGAGCCGATTTCCAGAGGAAATCATGTTCAATAACATGGATGTGAGCATGTGTTTGCAGCTATTGAAACAAAAGCTCAAGAGCAAGATAAGTGTATCGAATCTTCAGATCGAGCTTGACGAAAGCGAAGAAGGCATGACACAAGCTGTTACCATTCTGCAACAGTTGACTAATCTGCCTGGGTGGGGTAATGGACGAGATGTCGACACCCTGGCAGCTCGGGTCGCAAGCACCGCCATACGGGACTACAAGTCAGCTTTAGGCAGCCTCAGAACAACTTGGATGGATGTCAATACACAGCTTCGACGTCTATACACTGAGCGACAGGCACGGCACGACACAAGCAGTCGTCCGTTAAGCACTAGCAAATTCGCGGAGCTTCCGGTGGACCAGCAGACGCCATCCTCACATTCACAACCACATACCAAGACACAGACTTCAGCGACAGCTGTACCGGAGGTCCAGACCGGCTTAGTAGAAAATGCTGACACTGTCGCCCAGACTGACTGCGAACGTGATCCTGGCGTGTCTGAAGCAGTATGGCAGCAGCTCCAGAGCGACAAGGCGATCCAAGCAAAGCTAGAAGCTGAGCAAGCCCAAGATATCACAACATCTGAGACAGAAATGCTCAGATCTACATACTTGGCTTCGGAGGCTTCTGCTCGAGCAAATGAGCTTGAACACAACTTGAAGGCAAACGAGGACGACGAGGCTAGAAGGCTACTGGAGGAACAACGTATCAAAGCTGTAAAGGCCAGAAGAGATGCCGCTGCTCATGCTGCACGATTGAAGGCATTACAAGAAGAGCGAAAACGTGAGGCGGTTGTTCAGCAGAAATTGAGACAGATCGGGGTTTGTGTCATGGGTTTTAGGTGGATTAAGCAGGCTGGTGGATATCGATGTGCTGGTGGCAGTCACTTCGTGACCGACGCACAGCTTGGATTATAGCAATATACATACCTAGTATCATGCATGCTATGCGTTAGCAGCGAGGTTGCTCGTACTACTTTCCCTATTAGCAATGGTTGTGGTGTTTGTGCAAAAGAACAGAGAAGCGTGTAAGACATCACAACAAGCCAAGCTTTACGGCTAATGACACAAGCTCTGCTAAGCTCCTTGCCATACGGCACTTCGTCCGGCAGACAAGTTGCTGCCAGACTCTAGAAGCGGAGATCTCAGTGGCGCGTATATTTCCATAGAACATCGTCACCGTTTACCGAAGTATAATGTAGCAGTAGTTGGTCGACGACATCCAACTTTGTGCCCGCATTCTGCTTGCCGGTCTGATTTTGCTGTTTCTCCTGACATTCAACCAACAATCGCTCCTCTTTCATTGTTTCCGAAGTGCCAAACGATGCGACTGGTCGACCGGGAGGCGGCACAGGATCAATCGGGCTCCCGGCCAGAACGTGGGACCCGCCTGAAGCATCGATATTGCGATATATAGAACCTATGCTTGGGTACGCCTGTGGTCTCTGACCAGTCTGACCAGTCTGACCATAAGATTGGCCAGCATCTCCATAGTCCCTGGAGCCATGCCGTGAAAAGAATCGTTCGAGTAACGAAGATTGCCTCGATATATGTTGTGGATAATCTGGCATGGCAGTAGATGGTCCCTGCGAATGGCGTATTCGATGTCGCTTAGGTGGTGTCTGTTGCAACTTCCAATTCGGATTTTCTTCGATTTCTCGCTGCTCTTTAGATGCGCGATCTATATATTGGCTGCTTTTGATCGACTCAGATTGTGCCGTCTTTCGTTGATGTAGGCTTGTGTTTCGCTCTCTGCATAAAGTTGTGACAGACATTTTGTCAGACCAAAATTGAGCCTCGAGCAGATTAGTCAGCTAACAGCATGACATGAGCACGACTTACCACTTCTCGATGATTGGCTAATATCTCCTCGAAATGCGAGTGGGGATGTGAAGCGCGTTGTTGTGCCCATTCGTCCCAATGCAGCTGCAACACAGTATCGCTCATTCTCCCTCGAGTCGCATGGCCGATGGCATATCGCAATGAGGATATCTCGGACAATAAATTTTGGACAAGCTCTGTATGGTGGTGGATTCTGTTGTGGTATCGTTTCAGACTTGAAGGCAGGGCAAGATATGGTGTCTCGATGGCTCGTGATGTGTTTGTTCGTCGCTGTTGTTGCTCGTGATCTTCAACGCTACCGAGAGTTGTGTCCGAACAGATACCCCTGTTTAGAGCATTGATTTCCGGAATGGACCTTGTGTCGGGGCGAACAGCAGATGTGTTAAGATTACCGAGCACGGGTCGAGCGCTGCCAGAAATGCTCACATACTCGTAAATGTGACCAGCAGGCTTATCAGCAATAGCTTTCAAAATGGCTCGATGTCTCATCTCGTTCGCGTCTTTTTCCACGACCAGTGTGCGAACAAGTTCGCGCTGATCCTCTAGTATTGAAAGTGCTTCGTTGCTAGTTGACCATCAGCAAAACACATCTAATCCGATGGAAGCTGCTCATACTTTAGCATCTGCTCTGCTAGAACCAGTACATTAAGGATCACAAGCAGTGAGGCTTTCAGCCGTTTTAAGTTGCTTTGGACCTCTTCAGTCATTGCCTCTAAAGATGTTTCATTGAGTTTCTGTTTGATCCCGCTGCCTCCTAAACATTGGCTACCAGACTTCTCATTGCTCTCAATAAACTTTCCCAGACTCAAGAAGACTTCACGCGTGTCGTTCACAAGATGTCTTACAGTATCGATGACGCTCTGGGAACAAAGTCGTGCGTACCTGTCCCCTGACAATGTTTGACCCAATAGCTTCAGTATTGCACCATTCGAGGCAATTTCCTGCGATAATGCATCGATGCTCTTGCTAGCCTGCTTGAGTCTTCGTGTTGACGTGAAGAGCTTGACGCTCAATTTGCTACCTAGATCGGCTATTTGTATCACACTGGCAGCTAAGCTGACGATCTCGGTGACAGACATTGTCGGCACAAATACGAGACATCGCCGTCATAGATGGCGATAAGAAGAGCAAACAAGACAGGAGAAGGAAACACAGGTGATGATGTGAGGGCACCTGGCAGAACCGGTATACGATCAGGTGAAGAATGTGGTGGCTGAGCTCGTGTTCAGGCAAGTAAGCGAACCAAGCGAGACCTGCATCACTCATATCGAGTCGGGGCGATTGGATCACGTCTCAATATTGAGGCAGAGCATTTTCGTTACGGTTGAGCCGAGCGATAGCTTTGTGTTGTCAAGGACTGTGCTTGAAGACCGTATTAACGTGAATTCACCCTTTACGAGCTCGATTGAAGTGATGTCCCCAACGTCCGCGTTTGCCATAATTGTGCTGAGGAGTAATATCTTACCATACAAATTGTGCCTCAGGCGTACTTAGGCCATTATATAGGTACAAGCTACCTAAGTTCTAAGTACCCTCCAAGAACTGCTTAGGCACAATATCGTTGTGCCAAGCATACCTAGGTAATTATGGTCGGTGCGGACCCGACGTTAGGAACATTAGTCATTGGTCTAGATGCTTAAAATGTCTCCACTATCGCACTCATCTCAAAAACTGCCCATCTATGTATGCTATCCTTGCCATCCTTGACCTGATAAAACATGAGACATCAGTCATCTTTCCAGGAT
The DNA here is from genome assembly GCA_022813495.1 of Pasadenomyces melaninifex. Lineage (NCBI taxonomy): Eukaryota > Fungi > Ascomycota > Dothideomycetes > Pasadenomyces > Pasadenomyces melaninifex. The sequence continues at coordinate 86,857 of JAKLMI010000010.1, forward strand.
GTGCTCGAGTCAAAAGAGTGAGTTGACTCCCAAGTCCTGTTGGATGTAAATCGCACATTACTTTTGCACACGGGTCTTACAGGTCCAGAAAATGAACATCATTCGACTCGCTAGGCGCTGCCAGCTCATGCTTGCATATTCTTGTGCATGACTACACAGGATGTAGTATAGGCTGAGACCAGGTTCGTGTTGACAGTCAAATGCCTCGCCTACCCTCTTGCCAACATCATTGATTTGCTATGTCTAACTCAACAGCCTGCTCTTTGGTAATGCAGCAGACCCAGCTGCAGGATATCTCGATTACCTAGAATGACGCTCTTATCGCAATGCCGACAATGACCGGAATTGCGGAGGCAACCGTGGTGATCGCATTGCTAACATTCGCTAAGGACGCGGTCAAAGCTGCCTATAACATCTACAGCGCCGTCAATGATGCCCGTGGCCTTCCAAAGAGGTTTCGTGCTGCAGCAGATCAAATCCCGCTGGTACTTGAGACGCTACAGCTCGCAGAGAAGAATGTAAAGAATCACGAGGTAGATCAGACTGAGTTGCAAAACGCAACGCCGGTTCTCGAGCAATGCAGAACGAGTGCAGAGACGATAAAAGAGATCTTCAACAAGTCGCTTACCGATGAGAATGGGGACCAATCACGAAAATCAAGAGAATCAAGATCGCCACCGTTTTGCAAATACGAGCGGGGAGAGTCAGAGAGTGCATGGAAACCATGTTCAAGAGCCTAGAGCTTCTGAGTCAGTTCCAACTCTTTCGAGACGGTGGAACTCTGCAGAAAATACAAAAAACCGTCGCAGAGCTTGGTAAGGTGGAAAGTTCTGCTTGCGTGGCTGACCTCAGAATAACCGATCCGACGCATGACAAAGTTCGTATCGAGCAAACCAAAGGAGGCCTCTTCAACGAGGGCAATTGGGTAGTTGACCACTCGACCTATAAGGCGTGGCGAGATGGGTGCGAGAACAATGTGCTCTTCGTTATGGGTCCCGCTGACAAGGGGAAAACCATGATCTTATGTGGTTTGATCGATGACCTTGAAGACTCTTCGGTCGACGATAGTTTATTGGTGTATTTCTTTTGCGAAGGAACTAATGTAACTCGGAACACACCTACGATGATCCTACGTCGGCTTATCTATATGCTGATCATAGAAGCACCGAAATTACTTACGTATCTACAGGAGAAGTATCGTTACGCCGGTAAAGCGTTGTTCGAGGATCCGAACGCGTGGTATGTACTTTCGGCTCTATTCATGGAGATGTTAAATGCTCCTGAATCACGAAGGATCACCGTGCTTGTCGATGCCGTAGATGAGATATCCATACATCGCGATATGTTCCTGAAATACCTTGGGCAGGTATCCAAGGAGCTGCTTGGTGTTAAATGGATCGTCTCTGGTCGTCCTGTCGAGGACATCGAAGAACGGTCTGGCCGAAATCCTACCGTTGCTGAGCTGAATCTTCAGAGTATTGACAATGCCGCAGCTGTCGAACATAGCCTAGATACATATATTGGTCACAGACTAGAGGACTTTCCCAAGCCCGATTCCGATACACAGCTGCGTCAATATCTGGGAACAGAACTACGAGCAAAAGCACAAGGGACTCTCCTTTGGGTAGCTCTCGTCATGGACCAGCTCAGGAATGTTCGAAAGGCTCGGCTACTCGACACTGTGAAGCAAATGCCCCTTGGTTTGACTAGCCTGTACCATCGGATGATCGGGCACATACAGCAGCTGCCGCAAGAAGATCGAGATATCTGCCTGAAAATCCTGTCAGTTATCAATGCAGCCTATCGTCCACTGCGGATAACTGAACTTCAGCATTTGATGTACCCTCATGTTGAGGACGAGGCAGACACGCAAGAATGTGTAGCATTATGCGGCTCGCTCCTCGTGGTCACACAATCTAACATTCAGCTCGTCCATCAATCTGCCAAGGATTTTCTGGTAAAGGTTGTTGAAGACGAGACCGTCACTATAGATACATCACAAGCTCATCATGATATATGGGACAATTCTCAACACATCCTGGCTCAGACACTACGGCGCAACATGTATAGATTACCATCCGCAGGTAGTTTACTGTCAGATTTCGAGCCTCCACCAAACTCTGACCCTCTGCGGGAATGTCGCTACTCTGTCGTCTATTGCATGATCATTTCTGTCAATGGATGGCCGGCATTAGCTCGACGACCGCCTCCTCGGATTCGGAGGAGGTATTACGCATTGAAAAAGCATGATCGAAACTCGTTACCTTCCTCCGGAAATACAGCCTGTATTGGATAGAAGCTGTCACCATTTGCGGAAGCATATTCAAAGCTATATACTCGTCGCAGAATTGCAAGCATTGGCCACAGTGAGAGACAAAGTTATATGAGGGATTGTCCTGCAGATGCTGACGTTGTCCAGAAATCCTCACAGAACGCACATTCATGTTAGCTGCTTAGGGACATACATCGCTTCCTCATGTACTTTAAACCCGCATTCGAACTTCGTCCGTTGCAGATATACACCTCCGGACTGGTGTTCAGTCCAACAAACAGCTTCTTCAGCAGTGATTCCAGCCACGAGAAGCCAGAATGGATGGTAAGAAGTCCATGTGGTATTTCAGCTCAATGGTCAGATCTTTTGCAGACCTATGAGATGGGGGAGCCTCTATGGTCTATGTGCTTCACGGACGATTCATCTGAGCTCGTATTCTTGCATTGGGATCACATCTCCATCTGGGATGCAAACGGTGGACTTCGTCCTCGTAAGACACTGAGACTGCCTGCTGTTTTGAGAGATGGTGGTCGTATCCTGGCCATTCGTGGCTCAGTCTACTATGTTGCCCGTCATGATGAGAACCAAGTTTATCCTTGGCAAAGCAGTAGCGACACGTTGAGGACATTGAAAGAGCAATATAGCTATTGCAATCATCGCTTACTTGCTATAGCAGCGGAGCAAGGGACAATTCGTGGGATGTGCGCTCACGGCATCATCAACGTTTGGTCTTTGACTGAGGCGACACCTACACCGATCTACGACCACAGTGTTCCCATCAACGGGATGCATGACCAAGATGTAATCATGGCAATAGCACTATCGTGCGAGGCAACTCTACTAGCGATTGCTAAAAAAGGCAAAGGGGTGGAAATATTACGGGTGGAAGATGTGTTAGGTCGACGAATAGAGCGCAGATCAGCCACCGCAATTAATCTGGCCATGGACAATTGTGACCACCTCGATTTCTCGCGAGATTCACGATGGCTTGCTTGTACTGAATCAACGGAAACCGCTATTGTCTGTTGTAACACAGGTCATGTCGTTTTGCGTTTCGATCATGAAACAAGTGGCCATTTGTTGGCTATGTCGCACGATGCAACACGTCTAGCTACCAATGGATTTGTCCATGTTAACCTGTGGGATACGAGTTTGCTTGCCACTATGCCAGAAGCACACATTTCCGACAAAATGTATTACAACGACAGCACGCTGTCTTCAGCTCGAGGACATTCGATAGCATCATGCCCAGTGTTGGATGACATAGACGGTTGTCTAAAAACAGCTTCAGGCATTTATAGTCTCCCACCGTTGTCAGCACTAGCCCAGGAACTGGAACGACATCCGAAAGATTCGAAATATGTCGGTTTCGCGCAGCAATTATATGCATCCCTGGAATCACCTGAACAAGATGATCCGCGCCGTGCATTGCGATACCTGTCCATTCCTCATCCAAAGGAGGCAAGCGAATTTACGCAATGGTTGCAAGATCTTCGAGCGTCTCATTCAGATGTGATCCATTCACCCTCTTTCTACAGCCCAGAACTGGTCAATGCTAAGGGCTGGGGTTTCGATTGGTACCCACCTAGTGGATGGATAACATACAAATCGGAAAGGATAATATGGTTACCTTCAGATTACAGAGCTAAATGGTCCGCGGTCTGTGACGGACTGGTCATCATTTGCACAGAAGCTGAACAGTTGTTGTTCTTCAAATTAAGAGAGCCAAGCATGCTCTCAAACTGCAGATCGACAGCGCGCATATTGTGACCGTGACGAAGGGCTTTTGCAAATACTCAACCCATATGGAGCATTTCGTAGCACACAGATGCAATCTAGATACCACCGCAAACTAATCAAACTGTATGTCGTTGAAGAGAACGATCTTCATGAGAATACACTGCGTGAAAATACTTAGTACCTAAATGTGAGTGCTTAATGTTTTACAGCACATATACAACAGCTACCGAACTCATGTCTGAATCTCTGTCCACTCGCCGAAATACACACAAAGCGCCTTGCTATTTTCTTTCACACAATAATGTACAATTTGGGCTTTATGCCCGTCCTCAACACAATCCGCAATTTGATTCAGGTCAGATGTCCTTGGTAGATACATGACCACATTCTTCGTGACCTGTGAGAACCTGGAGTAGAGGTAGTCCAGACCATATGGCATAGTGTTAAGATCCATGATAGGTGCGTCTTTGTAGCTGGGTCCTGTGAAAGTTAGCTTCGTCAGTATGAAGATTAAATTCAGCTTACCTCCCCAAGGTGGACTTGCAAAGATGATTCCAGCCTTCTTGATCACGGCAACTAGATCATCAATTTTCTTCTCCGACTGGCCATCGCTCAAGCCTAATATCTCAAAGCAATCACCATGAAAGAACGTGATTTGATTGTGTACACCGTAGATCTTGGCATTATGCCGAGCACATTCTAGAGCTGCTAGATTCTTCTCAATAGCGTAGACACGTTTATACCCAGCCAGAGCAAAGGCTATAGCATTGCCGCCTATACCTGCAAAGCAGTCCAGCATGATGACCCGCTCTTTTGGTTTCGAAGCTCCAACGTGCTTAGCGATCGTATTGGCGATTGCTTCAGGTGTAACTTCGAACCATGAATCGTCTGTGGTCCAGATGCCGTGATCATACAGGTCAAATAGATCGTGTCGATGTTTCCAGTAGTTTTGTATGTCCCATGGCAGTTGGTGTTGCTCCGTGTAGAGATGGGCTCCTTCTACATCAGGCTGAGTCAAATCATGGAAAGAAGACGACTCCTGCCCAGCTCGATCATTGTAGTGGTCATCGGGTACTCTCTTGCGCTTTTTGGCCATGTTGATTTCTTAGTGCTATGCGTTGTTGTATACTTAGAGATAAGCACAACTTGAAGATGAACTCTATGTCGAGTGAAAGTTGTTTTATTCCAGGTCAGTTATGGAAGGAGCCAGATGCGGCATCGTTGCATCCTGGTGGCACGAAGGTAGCCTAGAACGCGTCTTTTGGGACGCGTCAAGCCCTCGGATCCCGCGAGAACTTGCTCCTGTTCTGCTTACATTAAGGCCTTGCGGCCACTATAATCGGCCTCAAAGTCATCACTCTGAGAAAGTGCTGCTTCTCAAAAAGAAAGTTCGCACTTTCTTCTTATCTATATCCTGCACTGTGCATCCAGAGCCATGGCCAATTCCAAGTGACAAATGCTCACAACAAGATTTGTAGTTCCAATGTCTGGAAACTGGAACCGAAGTTCTCACGAGCTTATTAACAGTGTCAGAAGCGATGGATAGCTGCCCATGTATTTTGGAGAAAGACATCTCGCCGAAACTTGCGGTAAATCAGCCTCCACTACGCACCGTCGTTGGACAACAACCAATATGATGGCCGCAAGTTCTTTCGCTCAAACTCTATCAACGCGTCATGTAGCAGTTTAGCAAGCGTCTTGGTGAAGGAGGCACAGAGGTCGTTTTGAGGAAGATGACCGCTGTGCCTCGGACACTGAACGGTGGATTTTGATGTGGACGTGGTTTGATTGAGACAGAAGTGAATATATCATCATTCGTCGAGCTCGCTCTTTTCCCTCGCCTAGTGTTGTTTCGTGACTTTCGATACTGACAAGAGCTCACATCGCTAGCATGTCAAACAGTCCGCAGCCAAATTGGTGGAAAACAGGAACTGCATACCAGATATGGCCTGCTTCATACAAAGACAGCAACGGCGATGGTATAGGCGATATTCCTGGTATCGTTGGCACATTAGACTACCTCAAGGACCTAGGTGTTGATATAATATGGCTTTCGCCAATGTACGATTCTCCACAGAAGGACTATGGCTACGATATATCAAATTACCAGGACATCTATCCGCCATTCGGCACAATGCACGATATGGATAAGTTAATCGAAGAGTGCCACAATAGAGGCATGAGACTAATATTAGACCTGGTAATCAACCACACTAGCGACCAGCATGCCTGGTTTCAGGAAAGTAAACAGGACAAGACAAATCCAAAAGCTGACTGGTATATGTGGAAAGACCCAAAAGTGGTGGACGGCAAACTATGTCCGCCTAACAATTGGCGAGCCATCTTCGGAGGAAGTGCTTGGGAATGGGTTGAGGAGCGACAGCAATATTATCTTCATCTATTCGTCAAGGAACAGCCTGATCTCGACTGGGAGCTGGAGGAAGTACGACAAGCGATTTACAAAGAAGCAATCGTGTTCTGGCTGGACAAGGGTGTCGACGGATTCAGAGTCGACACATGTAATCTATACAGCAAAGATATCAAGTTTCCGGATGCAGCGATATCCTTGCCAGAGGAAGAATATCAGCCGGCATTCAAGCACTTCGAGAATGGTCCAAGAATGCACGAATGGTTACAAGAACAACGCAAAAGCTGTCTGGATAAATATGGTGATATCCTAATGGTCGGAGAATGTCCAGGCTCTAGTGTTGAGACAATCTTGGCATACTGCTCACCCGAGAGTAACGAATTCTCATGTGTGTTCGACTTCGATGTCGTCGACTTAGGCACGAACCGCAATTTCGGCGGCAAGAAGCATCAGAATTACAAACACCAATTACCAGACTTTAAACGAGCATTGGGAAAGGTGCAAGACATGATACAGAAACATGGAGCTTGGGGTACAGTCTTTCTCGAAAACCACGATCAAGCGAGATCTGTCTCACGTTTTGCCACAGATAAGCCCGAGCATCGTGAGAATGCTGCAAAGATGCTAGCTTTGCTTGTTTCCTGCTTGAGTGGGACCCTCTTCATATACCAAGGACAGGAGATTGGCACATACAACCATTCCGCAGAGTGGTCAATTGAGGATATTCGAGATGTCGATAGCATCAACGCATATAATGATGTAAAAGATAGATACAACAACGACCCAGTATGGAACAAAAAATCAATGAAAGGATTAGCGACAGTCGGCCGTGACAATGCACGCCTGCCTGTGCAGTGGTCTGCGGATGCCAATGCTGGTTTCACTAACCCGAAGTCCACACCTTGGATCAGAGTCCACGACGACTACAAGAACGTGAACATAGCGGAACAGCTGAAGCGGGACGATTCACCTCTGCAGTTCTGGCAGAAAATGCTGAAGCTACGAAAGCAATACCAGACTCTCACCATACTAGGCGATTTCGAGCTACACGACTCCTTCGAGCAGGAAAGCATGACCTTTGTGAAGATGCCAAAAGGTGCTGGTCAGAAGGACTCTAACGAGCAAGAATTGTTGGTATGCTGTAACTTCTCGGACGAGGAGCAGCCTGTAGACATGCCAAACAGGCTGAAGAGCGAACCTTTCGAATTGCTGGTCAGTACATATGGCGACAATAAGCACTCCAAGTACTTGAAGCCTTGGGAAGGTCGAGTATATATTGTGAAGGGCTCTCGCCAACTTGTCAACGGGGCTGTCACAGACGGCAACTATCCTGTGGAACGACAGCCGTCGTACACTTGAAATAAGGAATCAAACGTTTGACCAGAAAGTATGGCACTTTGGTTGTGATGCTTATTTTCAATCACTATTGCGTATACGTCCTGGAGTACTCGGTCTCACACTGATGCGACGGTCACCTATTGACCGACAGGAAGGACGTCTGGCTGTCTTCATCAGCAAGATGATTCTAATTGCGAATGTCTTTGCTCATGGTAATTGCCAGAGTCTGCCTCAAGTCGACGCCCTCTCATGTGTGGAGAGGGACAAGCCTGCGCGAGCGCATCGAGTGTATATCATGTCGTAGCGACCGGATCAGACGGTGATGAGTGTCTTGGCCGAGCTTTGTAAACGTGTTGTCAAGCTCAACCTGCCTGATCCATAGCAGGTTCATTTTGTGCTTTTGTATGTCAAGATTAGGAGAAAATTATCTCCACCCGTTCCCGATTTGGTCGTGGGCGGAAGCTAGCGCGACGCTTGGCTGGCTCGGGCTTTGGTTCTCCGAATCTTCAACGAGCCTGACCATTCCTTCTCTTCTTCTCTTCCCACATTCACTGGACAATGTGATTGTACGTGTCCATTCATGGTCTCCCTGCCACTTCTTGTGCAGCAATAAATCCGAGACTTATCGAGATGAGCGAAATTCTTTTCACACTATGAACAATGCTGTCGCTATCAAGCCACAATCGCTCAGATTTCCGCTCGTACCCAGATACCACACGCTAATAATCGTCCACCGGCGCTTCTAGACGCCACATGGTATTTCACGTGCAAACATCGGTCAAGCTGGATCTCATCGGTTCTGTCCAAGCAATACTAGGCCAGCTCTAGATCAAAATCTTATGATAGCCTCACGCCTCATACTCCTCACAAGATGCCGAACGTGGAAATTGCGAGCCTTCCGTCATGATGGCAGGAGAAGGTAAGTTGAGTGGTAGGTCTGCGCATGATGTGAGTCTCTTTCTTCTGTACAGCTGAGGTCGTCGCCGTTCACTCGTTGTCGTTGCCCTTCACCAATCCTGGGAGTATTCTCCCGTCCGCTCTTTGAAGCAGTCACTCGTTCAAAATCCAACTATGAAGTCTTTCTTTCAATCTGCTGTCGCTATTGCGGCGGCTGTAATTCCAGTTGTCAATGCTCAAGCTGCACCAGCAACATGTGAAGCGGTTTTGACTGGTAGAAATCCGAATCTCGAGAGCATACCTACGTACACCATGACAACAATCACGAGATGGAATACGGCTACCATGACCCAAACCTCCTCGCAGACCTCTACGGTTACGCCTCCAACTTCGACGCTCATATCTACCATCACTAATACTAATACCATAACCCGAAATCAATACACGACATCGGCAACACTCTGGATGACGAGCTCGAAGTACTTCACCACTACGAGCACCTTGACTCCTCCCGTGTTCACGAACTGGACTACGAACTGGGTAACGACCACAAGCACTCCTCCACCAGTCACTGTCACTTCTACCAAATGGATCGACACAGTCGAGTATGCAACATATACACCTACGAAGGTTATGAATGCAACTGCAACTGCAGCAACAAACACCGTTGTCTCTACAGTCACTCCTGCTGTGTCGTCCACCTCAAGCACTGTCTTTATCACGTTAACTAGCACGGTCACCAATGCTCCAACGACGACCGTGTACTCAACGACGACAAATTATGGCTCTGATGTGTACAAGACAACTGTCGCTACCACAACTATTACTAACACAAACACGATCACGAGCTCGCAGACCTTGAGTCCTTCTGTGGCATGGGCTACCACTTTATCTACGACTATCAGCACCAGCACCATTTATGCAGCAAATCCATATGCGGCAGCGGGTGCAGGTGGCTACAGTGTAGGTAACAGCACTGGCAGTTCTGGTGTAGGCGCAAACCCTGGTGCCAACCCTGGTCAGAAGATGCGATTCATGAAGCGAAATGTTTACGGCTACACTTTGAGCGTGACCTGCACGGCTTCCACAACCTCGACCAACACTGTGACAACTAGCACAACCGTCACGACCACTACCACACTCGCTGCTCCTTTGGCTACAATCACAAATACTGCTACATCAACGTCTACCTACATCAATGTACTTGTTCCTGGAACACGAGTCAGCACAAGAACCACCATGTTGCCAATCACGAACACCATCACATTGGTGCCTGTGACAACAGGAGCGACTACGGTGTAAGTTGTCCTGGAAATCAATCTCGAAAAGGCTAACACATACACAGTTCTACCTCAACCGCAACTGGCGAGGAATTGACCTACAGCACGTCAGCCACCTGGACACGTATATGGTTTACAATCACGCGAACAGCTAGAGCCGTCACAGTCACGAGCACTAGCACCACAACACCAGTTTTGTCTTGTAAGTTAACGATTCCTCTTCGAATACTTCGAACTAACGCTCTTAAGCCACCACCACTCTACAAGCTCAGACCACAACCGTCATGATCACCCAGACCAACAGTGCCACGTCCACCTTGAACGTCCCGCTTTCGACCTCTACCATTTGGAGAACCGAGAACATTGCAGGTGTTGGCGTTGCTCGCGTTACAGCAACGTCTACAGCTTCAACATCGACAGTCACAACGGCAACCATCACTCCAGCACCAGTGACCTCGACAAGCACAGCTTGGACTACGATTGTGATCAACACTACAATTTACGGTTTCGGAGGCGGCGCTCCATCAGGTGGTTCATCAGGCGGTTCCAGCTATTAGACGAAGAGGAATTCGTATACACGAGTCAAGCTATGACACTAATGTACAGATTCGATAATAGATATTTGTGTCAGAAGTCTTTACAAGCTCAAACATAGCCTAGCACGACTTGACTCATTACGTTCGCTAATACAGCAGAATATTCAGACAATTTCTCCTCTTTGCGCAAAATTGTACCATTGTACTTCACCTGCAGCATGTGCGTATATCCAGTTTCGTGTGCACTTCAGACCCGAAAGAGTACGGAACCTCATATATCCCATTTCACTCGAGCTCATAACACTGACCTTCACGTCCATGGACTAATGCTCACACTCACCAATAACCCTCCCCACCTCCCTCCTCCTCGGCTCAATCCCATACCTCCTCAAATCAAACCACCTCGCCTCACTCACGTCCGATTTCTCCTGCTCCTCAATCCTCGTCGCCAACCTTTCGATGTGCGCTCGGTATTGACTCAATTCATCCTCCAGTATTTGACCCTGATACCGTTCCTTCAAGCTCATATTCACTCTGTCAACCGGGCTCTGAGGCACTGACTCTGTCCCTGTCTGAGCCGCCTTCTTGAATAATCTCTCGGACCGACGCGGCAGAGTTTGTGCTCGTCTGATTGGTTTGATGTTCTCTTCATCTTGCTTTTGCTCTTTCTGCCATCGCTGATCCAGCTTCCATGGCGATTTCGGTTTAGGAATTGTGTCCATGGTTTGCAATCATTCGAGCCCAATACAGTTCCTTTCGCTTTCTGAGACCCTTGTTGTGTTGAGACCCGATTGTTTTGTAATGGTACTTTTGAAAATTAAAGTCTAGTTGAGCAGGCTGTGTAATTGAACAACGAGGCTGTGCATTGACAGCACAGATATATAGAGGACTACATCTCACCTTGCACTCCAAGCACATTCGCACTCGCACGAAGCAATTTTCAAGCAATGTTCATCCGAACCGTTTCCAGGTCTAACGCTGACTGTAAATTATTCGGTGTTATGTCCTGTCACGGTAGCTCGTGTCTGAGCTCGCGATGTAAACCGGAACGGGCTTAGTGCAGGATGCGTCCATGCATAGCTACATTTCGCGACCACGGATTAAGCAGAACGAGCAAGCATAAAGCCTTGGCAAAGGTTCAGGCTCGCATTATACTACTTTTTGGAGCGTCATGCGGCTGAAAGTTGTGCAGAATGGATGTTTAGAAGGGTAGGCGCGATTCCCTTCCTTCATGGTCAGGGCTTGGCATGCATTGGCGTGAATGGCGCTCGCTACTCTGAACTATCAGACCAAGATATCCAAGTACTCTGTTGATATTGCGAGATTCGCACTGATATCATCAGACGATGACCAGTATCAGTCATGATGTACCAGGGTCTATCACTACCTATTTCTAACTTTCTTTCCTGACCGGTTGCCTTCGGTCTGCCAATTCTTGGGCTTGTATGGCTTAGGTACGTAATCTTTCGGTAGCCATCCTTCATCTCGACCTCTATGAATGTAGGCGGCTGTGATATGCCCGTTTTGTGTAAAGTCACATTGTGTATCGTTGTCGAATCCGGGTATCGGACTATATTTTCTTTTCAAGGTTCGGGGTGGAGATGGAGACAGGTCGGATGTCGGTATGGATGAGGAAGGTGGGTCCTCCTCCATGATGTCGTGGTCGAGAACGTCTTCCTCTTCTGGTCGGGATCCTCGTTCTCCAAGTGTGTTGTCGTCGATAGAAGCTCGTGACTCAACTATAGGCGCGAACTTCGGATATGGAAGGATTGGAGGCACACGTGGCATTTTCTGACTTGTTCGAGGAGGCACTTGTGGTTGTGACGAAGATGGAAGTGCTATGACTTCGAGCTTGGCATCACGTTGCGAACGTGTAGTGGCTCCTAGAATGATGGGCGACTCCTGCGTAGTAGCACGGCGCTTGAGTGTGCTATATCGAGATTTCTGAGTCGGAGTTTGCGTAATGTCATCTTCCTTCTCTCGTGGTCTATCGGGTTCGTCTTGATGTATCAGTGGAGGCATCGTCGAAGGGTCTAGATCGAGATCATCCATCAAATCGAACTCGTCGTCGTGGTTGTGGTCGTGTTTGTCTTGCAGTTGGCTGATACGTCTTCGAAAAGAGCTCGAAGAGTCTTTGATGACAATTCTTTGAGGACTACCATCATCCTGCGTGCGAAGAGCTGGCATGGTGCCGCCAGTGGGTGTCAGAACTAATCCTTGTGTTGATGGTGCTTGAGTTGATATCTGAGATTGACGTGGTAAAGGAGCTGGACGTATGCTTCTCTGGGTGTCATCTTGTGGAACCGGAGGGAGTCGTGGACTGGACGAAGAAGTGTTCCGATATTCCTCTGTGTCATTGAGAGGCACCTGTGTCGTTCGCACTATCTGTGACGTTCTCTTTCGTGACCGAGCGCCAGCAGAGAACGACTCCAGGGTACTTTTTGTGGATATTTTGGACAGCTGCCTAGCCGGACTTGGAACTAGACGTGGCACTTGGAATGGCGATATCATTATTTCAGATCCAGCACGTATTAGTTGTGGTGCAGAAGCAAAATCAATTGCTGTTGGCGCTGACGTAGCGAGGTGGTCAGGTTCATGCGCTTCTGGTGCCCTAATCTCCGAGGATGGCAGTGGAGATGAAACACGCTGTACAAGATCCGTAACGAATTGAGTATCGTTGCGGATTGGTGTGCCAAAGTCAAAGTCCTCGTCAGCTTCAGAGTTGTCGATCTCTGGTACCATATTCGTAGTGTTCTCCGTGGAATTAGGAGGAATCTCGCCCGTTTGCAAGACGTTATCGCTTGTGTCTGACAGCGGCAATATCTGCCACGTTTTCGTCTTCGTAGCTTTCGATCTGGGGTTGCGAAATATTTCAGATAGATCTGGAAGCGACTCTTGCGAGGCACGTTCCACAGCGTCGATAACCGGCCGATTCGCAACAATTGGTGGGTCTGAACCCAATTGCTCATCTTGTGGTCCAACGGCTATAGATGGCTGGTTTGCAGCAACTGGCTGGGCCCGTAATCTTTTTTTTCTAGAAGAATTGCTCTTCTTTGGGGATGACGTCGGCTGCAAAGACCAAGTATCAGCTTGCGAATCGTCCTTGCTACCACGAGGTAGAAAAGCTTTCGATGGCACTTTCAGTGTACATATCTTGCTTCGTTTTGGTGATGGCTTTTTGACAGGGCTATAACGATTTTCCGACCTATTTTTCTTGGCTGATTTCAAGGGCGATATTTGCAGATTGACAGAAATTTCGCCTAACGGTTTCCGCTGTCTCGTGCTGATTTTGATACTCTCTGGTGTTTGACTAGAGGGGATGCTACCTCTGGACTTAACTGGTGTGCTTGGAAGCAGAGCTTTCTGCTGTAAGATCTCCTGAGTATCAAAATCTGTTGTATCCTGCACAAGCAAGGGTGGCCGTATAGGCTGTCCATCATCTGCGTTGCGCCTCGCCGACCTCCGTCTGTTGGTCGCGGGAACTGAGGTCGATCCTGCCACATTGCGCTTCTTACTTGACTGCGTTGGCTCATATTCCTGACTTTCGATGTTCTTCGTGCTCGACTTCTTCTTCAACCGACTCTTAGCAGGCGGTGGCATGCTCTCGTCCTCAAGCACTGCTGATGCTTCGTGCTCGGTCGCGCTGTCGAATTGTGGCACAGGAGGTAGTATAGGTTTTCTTAGCTCATCGGGAAATCTACTCATGCGCTCGTCGTTATCATCGTAAATTGTGGATGTTGTTTCTGTGTCTCTGAAATATTCCATTTGAGTTAGCGTAGATTCGCGCTTTGTCACTCGCGGAGGGCGAGCTACGACCGGCTCCTCGATAGCCGAGAACACATCTGGCTTTCCAGCACTGGGAGCAGTTGTCACAAAATCCAATTGAGTAAGGGTCGAGTCTCTGAATGACTTGGTCGTGCCTTCCCTCGAGAGTGCGGGTGGTTCCACAATCGGCTCAAAATGCGCAACTTGATCCTCAATACTGCTGAACGAGCTACTCTTGACAAAATCGATCTGCGTCAACGTCGATTGCTTCGGATTTCGTCGTCTTGGAGCAGTACGAGCATGAGGTGTACTGGTTCGAGCTCGCTTTCGGGGTGCTGGAGTGCCACCCGCTGTCCGCTTCCTCTTCGTGCCAGTCGCATCAGACGTTCTTCTCTCAGTCATCATGGACCCATCATAATTGATCTACAGACACTACAAATACGGCATGTCTATCTTCAGTCTGCGGATATATGTGCCTAAGTGACCCCAAACGCGTCCAGGACGCGTCATACTTCAGTGACGTCATTGAGCAGTTTGTGGTATGTCTTTTGCTGAACGTTTTGTCGATTCATCTGAGTATAGCTCTCCATTGTCTACGGCTTAGCACTGGCGATGTTGGTAGCATGACACTATGGGACAGGTCACAGTGTACGCAACACAGAACACGGACCTGTTTGCAGGTACTACGTTATCTACTGCTCTGTAGCATTGCTGTCCTTTCGATCCAGCTTGCTATGCAGTCGGTGCTCTTTCATACCTAGTGCAGCAACTCCAGCCAAAATTGCTAATCCCAAACCACTGATGAACGCTCCTCTCAACCCGTGCATGTAGCAGTCGAGCACAACATCCCGGCTCCAGCCTTTCGGCAGCTCATAGCCATCTTTCAAACCATCCAGACTATTCCGTAAGCGCTTAATCGTGTTCTCAGAACCAGGAAGATCTCCGTAGTGATCTCGTAACTCTCCCGTCAAGATGTTCTGGAACACGGCTGAAGCAACCGTGATACCGATAGTCGAGCCAGTAGATCTGAAAGCATATGAAGCTGCAGTCACCACAGCCTGATATTCCTGTGCTGCAGCGGAAATCATGGCGACCAACGTGACAGTGAGCATGCCTCCATAACCCCAGCCAAGTGGTGTAGTGTAAACAAATGAAGCCCACGAAGGTGTGTCTCGATTGAATGTGCACAGTAAAGCTGATCCAACAAGGTAGATGAGTAATGTGCCCACGGTCAACCAGTAGTACTTCCCAGTAGCTCTCATCACATATCCAGTGACCAGACTTCCAGCTGATACAGCAATTGCAAACGGTAGGACACGCAAGCCGGCGTCGGACGAGCTGTATGAGAGAATAGCCTGGAGATATAGTGGCACGAAGTACAGCGCTAGGAAGGCGGACATTGTGGCGAACCAGTTTGTTAGACAAGCACAAAGGATTGTTCGGGTGCGTCCGATAAGTGCGACTGGGATTATTGGTTCGGGGACGATGTTGGGGTTCGACTCAACGTATATAAAGAGAAGTAGGCTGAGAGCTGACACGACCAGTGCTGCAATGACTAGTGGATGTGACCAGGGCAATTGATTGCCTCCTGTGTTGAGACCGAGTAGGAGCGTGGTAACAGTGACCACGAGCAGTAGCGCGCCAAGAAAGTCAACACGTCGTAGTGCTTGACTGAGAGATTTGTAAGGATTCCGTACAGGAATGTCGACCAGGAAGAAAACGAGGATTGCTGACACAATGATGAATGGCACCTGTATTAGGAATGCCCAACGCCAACCCTGCACAAGACGGCCGGCGACGTGTATGTGTAGACGATCGGCACAAAGACCGCCGAAAATTCCTCCAAAGCCCATGCCAGCACCTACTCGGGGATTAGTGTTGTTTGTGAAACAGCTTAATGAATATTACGTACCAAAGACTAGGTTACCATAGCCTTGCCACACTCCCCGCTTCCTCAGAGGTATAAGATCGGAAGTGACGAAGGTCGCAATACAGCTCAAGCCACCTCCACCAATACCAGCAACAACTCGTCCGACAATGAGCACTTCTGCATTCGGTGCTAGACCACATATCAGAGTACCTATAGCAAAGAACGTATTGCTGAAGACGAGTCCAGCACGCCGCGAGAAGATATCGGTCAACTTCCCACTAAGTGGCTGGCAAGCTGAATTGGCTATGAGGTAGCCAGTCGCCAAGTAGCTGAGCAATGACAACGACGATAAACTCGAGGAAATAGGCGTGATAAGTGTAGCTACCACTGTTGTGTCTAGAGCAGCAAAGAACACCCCCACCCACAAGGAGCCCATAATGAGGATCTTCCGTGAAAGAGGTGGCTCATCGACCAGCGGAGCGTTTGGCTCAAGCTCGTCTTGTGCTCCATCCGTATATTGAGTCGTGTCTCGAAGCAACGGGCTGCGTTCATAAGAATCCTGGTTTGGCGACATCTTATGGACTCTCACAGCACCAATAACGTCTGAGGACCGGCTGGTGACAAGTCAAGGCAGATCAAAAAGCCAAGATCTTTAGGAGCAACAAGCAAAGGCGATTTACGAGTGTGCCGAGGTGTGCATCAACGGCTGAGAAAGGGTTGGCAATGGCGAGCAGAGAGTGGTGAGCAACATGGGCGGACGTAGAGAAAGTGGCCGATGAATTTAGGCATTTTCAGAGGATTTACACGAAAGCTAGCCACATACTAGTGCTCAGAACGGGCACTAAGTCAGCCAATCGTTTAGGAACCACCAGCAACATCGATTCCGTTGTACTCGACAACTATACCACACTCATAAGCTCGATCATGGCTTCAAACCCACGTATGCCAGCAATACGAAGTATGAAGCAGACTTGTTTGGCGCCTCAGACCAACGTAGTGGAACACGTGCTCCGCGTGCATTCAACATGATCGAAGGTGCATGTGTCGCGTTACAGACTGCCTGGCACATGTTGTTGAGGTGCAATGTAGCCTTGTCCAGAATGTGGCAACTCAATTTGTGATGCTAGTGTCGCGTCTTACTATGGCTGTACTTGACGTCCTGAAGTCATGCCACGTTTGTCTAGGCTTCATGTCGAAGAGAAATTAATTTCGAGGCATGGATCGTATTGTGTCCAACTTCTCATAATAGACGTCCAAAGCTGACTCTTTCGTGTCTCGTATGAGAGGATGCATCAGGTCCAAAACCCCTCCTCTGACACATGTGCTCGTCAAGAAGTCCTGCCATCGTCAATTGTGATCAGTTGAAAGTCTATGAAGCCACGTTCTGGTCTCCGTATCGAGCAGCATCTATCTCTAGTAAAGGATCCAAGGAGGACATCCAATGTTTCAGATGACATTGAGATCGGACAGGCACTACATATGTGATTTGAGATTGAAGTAATCGAGGTTGGAGTGGCCGTGCACAAAATGTTTGCTGAGATCAGCAGACCTGTCCTGCATGTTGGGACATGTAGCACAAACTTGACAGCTTGTCATGTGTCAACAATCAAAAGCATGCCGCATCATTGTGCTGCAAGTCAAATCAGGCATTAATTGTCCGAACGTCTCTTTAGTTACTCTCCTACTGTGCTCGACAAGCACATGACAGAACGTGACCTGAAATTCGTGCGACATCAGCAACGTCAAACTCGGCTGTAGTTAGAGCTGTTGAAGCTGTATCCAGACGACCGATATGTCCTCTAAGTCGAGACCAGCATCAATTTCGGGGCGAGCAATGGCAGCTCACGGAGTCATCCCCTTTCGGTTTGATAGGATCACTGGCTTCGATAGGAGCGTGGATATTGAACGTATTTGCTGCACCAGCAAGTTGATGGATTGCAACGAACAGATGCGTTGTCCAAGAGCACAGACACTTATGTAGGCGTCATGCTAAGATGCCCGACTGACAGCAGGAGCCCTTTCTTAGTGCCAGCAGGTTCAGTCGCCCAAACTGTTCACGAGAAAGACGACTCGGATCCTCACTTGCGTAGTTTTTGGCTAAGGATGATTTCAATACGTCAGGTCAAGGATGCGATAGCGTCTGGAGCTGAGCTTAAGCACAAAGTCCACGCCGGCATGGAAACACCCCTGCTGAAGTTCATGTGTGCTTGGCTGTGACGAGCTAACAATAGCAGAAATTAAGATCTGAACCACTTCCTAGTTCGGTTTCCGATCTGCTTGCCACTAGGCTTGTTGTTCCGAGCAATTTCAAAGAACCTCGCGTATTCAGCACGAAGCTGGTAGCGTAAGCTCAAGCTATAGTTCGCACGGATTCATGAGAGACGCAGACTGACATCTGACAGTAATGTCATCGACTGTTCTGTCAATCTTTCTCGATCGTCAATGGAAAATTTACAATGCAAAGTCTTGGCCTCAAATTTGCTCATGCTATGATCAAACATTGACGAACTCCCTGCGGAAGAATTGAAAGGTTGACAAAGCCCAGGTTCAGCACAAAGTTCGAAGTAGTTGTTCTCCATTGGGCCACGTTGCGAAGGAAATCTCCACAGATGTTCTGCTATGGCTACATAAACTCGTGGACCATCACGGGAAATGTGGATTGCAGACTTTGTGATCGTAGCGTGGGTCTTGACCCGAGGAGTGTTGTGTTGCTGTGTGTTCTAACACAACTGAGACAAGCTTCCAATGTTTCTAGAATGACACAAGTGTCAAAACAAAACAAAATCAACCGTCGGTATTACGCGATTGTGACCTGAAGCATGACCTTGGCGTGGATGCGCGTCAGGAAGACTCAATCGTTCTATACGGCAGTTCTCTCGGCGACGTCTCGCAAGTTGAGAATAGTGTACGAAGCTTTCCATCAGCCTGCAGCTCGCCTCACTTGCAATGACTGGAGACTGCAATTCTCACCCATGATGCCGTTGCAGACTGTGTCCATTATGATTATTTATGGTCACTCCACTATGACCACAACAAGAGGGTGGTTGCGCTTCAGGTCAAATCAGAGGCCATCGATGGTCAATCTGATAATGATGAAGTTGAATAGAGCACACTACGCTGTGTGCAGGGCAACGATACTGCGCAATAATAGTCGTACTTTGTTCTCTCTAAAGGCTTGATGCCCAATCATGCACGCCGGAAGAGCGAACGTGCATAGTAACATGCAACATACCCGTGCTCTCGTGCTCAGGTCTCCATGGCAAGGGTTGTGACGAACCTCGCGCGCGAGCCTAGGTTGAATCGTATGGGTCTTCAATGTGTTGGCGAATGTAGCTTCCCTCGTGTTAGTGTCCGGATGGCCGAAGCTGCCGTATGCTACCACATGCAAAGACACAACTGCAGGTTGAAGTGTTTACCATTACACTAGCATCGATAGCGCATGGAAGGACCCGTCCGCCACCGGGTTGTTTGTATGTCAAGTCGGCACTGTACCGTTTGGAACGTAGATGATGTCGCCACTACAGCATGTTCGAAGATAGCCTGATGTTCACCTCACTATGTCAGACCAGAGTGACTTAGTGCTGGCTTCTGAATTGCAGCAAGGTGGAGCGTTATGACCGTTGACAACCCGTAATTGCTCCGCTGTCAACAGACTTTGCGACGAAATGTACATTGTCCTGCGAGCTGGCTGGGCAGCAACAAAGCTCGGCTCGGAGGGTTTGTGTCCTCATGGATAAATAGTCAGAGCAGGCGAGAACAAAGGACACTCCCTCGCTTTCTTGCAGGGACAAGGTTTCGCAGCGGGAGAGCTGACATTGCTAGTGGTCCTCAACTCTCTCACAAACATAATCACCCGTTGGTTCGAAACGTTCTGCAAAGAATTTGTGCTTGTGTTTCAGCTATCAGCACCAGAGTCGAAGCTTGTTGTGCAGCATCTCCAGTCCTCCAATTCGAAACAAGTCCTTATAGGACGTGGCAGATCGCTTTGACAGGTAAGGATGACCAGCTCCTGGCTTCGTTGAAACAACTAACATTTCGGGTGAGACAAAATCAGCGAGGTCGTGAGCTTGAGGGCCATCATCAATTCGCCTAGAAGGTCTAACTGTATCACTTTAGAAGCGCCATGTGTTTCTATGCAAGGCGGGACTTCAAATGTGGTGACTGGCGCTGGGGTAATATGATGGAAAGATGTCCTCGCCAGCACAGGATTGGTGAAACATGTGGGGCAAAGCTGGTCCACGATGACTATCGTGAGCCGGTCGATGAGAAATGCAGGATCTGCCAGGATATTGAGGTCAAAAAGAGGAAGCTGAGCAAGACCCAGGACAATATCCTTCGTTGGCGTTCCCAGAAAGGTTCCTTTGCAGCCTTGCTCGAGAAAGCCGAGACTGAAGAGGACGAATTGTGCAGGAAGATAGAGCTGCTCAATGCTCAACGCGAATCTGTTAGAGTCAGTGGTCGACCAGTACGAGCCTCTGATTCGCCAATGCCACCACTGGAGTCCATGACAACATCTTCATATACGTGGTCATCTCAGCCTACTACAAGCAGAGCTTATGGTGGCTTGTCAACCATGACCAGCGGTTACGAGTCCGTTTCAGCCAGGTCAGGAAGTGGCCGAGAAGGTCTAACAGCAAGCAGACAGATCTCTTTGCCGTATAGGTATACCTCAGACCGTCATGCTCGCCACGCTCGCTGAGCTGCTTCCGGTATTTCACTCAATCGGCTACCAGAGATCCATTCTTTCAGGGCTCAAAAGCCTTGATGTCGCACATCAACCATGATGATGGTTATGTGCTGTCACCATAAACGGAGCTGGGGCTTATGGAATTGATCGACCAGGATTGTACATCGAAAGTACCTTTGTCAACATTTTTCGCGCCTGGATGACGGCACCATACGCTTTATGGTCGACTATATGCAGGAGACAAGGTGAAGGGTCGCTGGAAGCGCCGACTGGATCGTCCTCAGGTTGTGCTCAAAGTTCGGGTTTTGTACAACAAATTTGTGAAAGAAGGTCGCAGGGCAATTAATATAGCTATCTCCAGACAGTCTGTTATAGAGACAACATGTAATGGTATTGCTTATTGATCTTTGACAGCTTTGAGGTGCCAAATAGAAAAGCAAAGCAGCTCTGGTCTTCACCGCCAAGGGCGCGTCGACGTGTGGCACAAACGGAAAGCGCGAAGCAAAAAGGGGGCGCTTGCTTGGTGTAACAGACGTCATTGTGCGTCTTAGAGCCTCAGTCACTACGGTATGACATCCTACGGTTAAGCATTAAAGCTCAACGTGATCACCGAGGCACAAGTGAAGGTGGACCTTTACATCCTTCTCCGCATCTTCAATTCGATCGATTCCCGCTCAGGCAAGTGATGCTGCTTCGCCGAGCTCACGCCAAGTTTTAATCCTACATCATGCTTGATGCCCTTCCAAGTCTGTCGAAATATTCACCGTTGAAGCACTAACAGGACATCATGGCAAAAGCAAGCCCAACTTTCGAAAACCTCTCGGTGACGACCTCCGCCAGTCACCCGGAGGTCCACATCATAACCATGCACAAACCACCAGAGAACAGACTGAACTCAGCATATGCTCAAACAATCATCAAAGCACTACGTCACATCGAGCTCGATCTTATAGCTAAAGGTGAACCAGGAGCAGTAGTAATCACTTCCTTCAGCGACAAATTCTGGTGCACAGGCCTCGAACTCGATGAAGGAGATCGAAACCCATATGCGAACAGTGACGGCTTTTTTCCACTACTCGCAACACTAGTTGACTACCCATTCCCAACAGTGGCATGCGTCACAGGACATACCTTCGGAGGTGCTTGTCCCTTCTCATTGAGCTGTGACTACAGAGTCATGAACTCGAAACGAGGGTTTTACAGTATGCCTCCCGTCAACCTCGGCTTACATTTTGAAGGTATTGGTGCTTTGCCACGGCTTAAGCTTGGTCCTCGGATTGCGAGGAAGATGCTGCTTGAAGCCCATAAGTGGACTGGAAAGGAGGCTTTTGCGGATGGTATAGTTGATGCTATCGCAGAGCCGGATAAGATGCTTGATGTGGCGGTTAAGCTTGCAGCGGAACAGGCACCGAGAGCGAAGATGGGTGTATATGGACTCTTGAGGACAGAACTTTGGGGCGAGGCACTTGAGAAGTTTAGACGAATCAGCTACACACATCGGAGACGTGAAGGCACTGAGCCAAAAGCGAAGATATGAATTCGTACAGAAATAGGTGAATTGATGATGAAATGTGATGACGATATCTGCTACAACTTCGCTTTTGTATCCTGTCTTTGCTCGTGTCCGTACACACCTTGCGCTAATGCCTCGATTCTCTTTCTTGAGTTTTCAGCTCCTTCACCCATGACTATCTCGTGTGTCTTCCAGTCCGGGTTGAATGTCTGCAAATTCAGTGGGTTCTCTAGATGCGCTTTCTGGAACAGAGCGTTGTAGACATCACCGTCGTATCGTCCTAAAGCACTTTCGAGCAAGTAGTCTGGAATGCTCCAGGCATCGACAAGTCGAACAGCATGTGGTCGGATCGTCTCCATCAGCTGTTGAATAGTTGGCGTCAGCTTCTGCAATGCCTCAGGGTCGAATGCACCTGACAGAATAAACTCTGAGGACTGCTGATCCACTGTATAAAGTGCATAGAGTCGGAACAAGTTCTTCATGACTGACAGGTTTTCTGCAGATAGAGGCGGATCCGGTTTCGATTCAAAGACGGCTTTGTGGAAATTCGCCACAAGAAGCGACTCAGAGAACGCCTTTGACAGACGATGAAGGCTGATCATTAGACTGGTCCAAGGTTGTTTCTGCTCAATTCGTGCTTGATATGCTTGATGCGAGAGATAGGATACGCGATGCTGGAAAGCTTTGACAATATCGCTTTCGGTGCCATAGATATCGTATGATTTCGTGGCCTTTCGGTTTTGCAGGTATAGCCTGAATTGAGCATCGATCGGCTCGCCTGTCTTCGCGCTAGGATACGCATCTTTGACTGACTCCTGCATTCGCTTGATCAGGTAGCTGGCTGTTTGTTGTGTAATCATCCAGTTGTCACCCTCTACCGTTGGCTTTGACAAATAGTCGTTGTTGAGTGGAATCATGCCACTGCCACCTCCGAAGCCGTGACCACCGAGTGCTCTGCGACACGTTTCAATACCGTCTGCTGCAAGCATTGTACAAGCTGATTTGAGTCCTGACGAGGCTGCATGCATTTCAGCTAACCTAGAAGTATCACCGCCCTTTTCAATCTGCTCTCTTGTGCCCCAGTAGAGATTGAACATAGCCTCACCCGTATAATGAAGTGCGTAAGTTGTGGCTAGAAGTGGCAAGATGCGTATTTGCACTGTAGGATAATTCAGCACAGCAACTTCAGGTACATTGCCTTTCGCGTCTCGATCTTGAAATTGTCGTCTGATGGATAGGTAGCGAACAGCAATTGTACATGCCCTAGCAAGCACAAGTCGAGCATGCATAACAATCTGCGCACGGACGTATGTCAATGAGCCGTACACAAGAGCTTGGTTCTTTGGCTTGATAAAAGTGCCGTAAGTTGCGTCCACACCAGAATAGCGCGATAAAAGTGCTGAATGTGGTACTCTGAGGTTCTTGAACAGCATATAGCCGTTGTCCATAGCAGTATAGCCGTACTTAGCACCAATATCGCCAATGACGATACCTTCGAGTGGTTTGTTAGTTTTCATGTCTCTGATCTGGACGATGAACTGGTGAGGGCCATGTGACTTGAGCTTTCCCGTCTTCTCGTCAGGCAGCATTAATTGAGCAACCACGATCGCGTGATTGGCAGTTCGTCCTAGAGCACCATTCCACCACTTCGATGCAGTTAGTGTTGGGCTGTGAATGGTGAAGTCTCTCGTATCCTGGTTCCATCTCGCTTCACATTCGATTCCTCTGACGTTGCTTCCGTGGCCGAGCTCAGTTTGACCATAACAACCAATGATTTCCCAACTCTCGACTTTCGGTAACCAATATTTGAGCTGTTCCTCATTACATTGCTCTCGAATAGACGTGGAGAACATCGCAGCCTGAAGTGCATAGGGTGCCATCTCATCAGCAAGATAGTCAGCCATCTTCCAGTCCTCCATATTCCAGCCCTGTTCTACGGATATCCGTCTCAACTCCTTCGCTCGTGCCAAGCCAAGATGGAATCTGTCCGGTCTAGCCATATTGAGCTGATTCTTCTTGCAAAAGTATGGTCGCTTTTCGATGATCTTGAGAATCCTCTTCTGTCTTTCGAGGAAGTCGCCCCTGCTTAGCAGATGTTGTGCCAGTTGGTCTATATCGACATTGGATCTCGCTCTTTCCTGAGCCAGAATATCTGGACCTTGGGGGTCTGCTGGCTTCAGCTCGCCAGAAAAGTCTGACATCGTGTTGGTCTATGATCTGAGCTCACGACAGGAATGGCTGATATCGAAGTAACAAATATTATGTCGTGCCTTCGTTGAAGAGACGATGATCATTCGAAAAAAGCTTTCGGCATGTTGATCGTCTTGCCAGCCCCCAGACTCTCCTCACGCTTGATTCGCAAGCGAATGCCGAGGCTCGAAAGGACAGCCTCCAGGCCTCCAATTGGCCATACTGTATGCATATTCTTACTTATCAAGTGGTATGACCTGCTTACTACAAAGGCCAAGGAAAGCTTTTGTGATCATAGCATGTCGCTAGAACAAACAAGACATGAAGGAGTCGAAATGGGATAGAAGGAAGTTCGTTCCACCTCATGAGGCACGTGAAAATGTGTTGCCATGCGATCCACTCTTCACACGACTCTTAGCATTGGCGTCTCGCCCGCACCAAAACCCGGCGATACGCGATCTCAATGCTGGTCTTGAGAAAAGCTCAGCAGAGCTCTTGAGTGATGCTGTAAACTTTCGAGAGGTACTACGAAGTCAGCTTCGGCCGGAAGTGCTACAGGCTTTGCAAGATGGCGAGGAGGTATTCATAAGCTTATTAGCTCCTGGAGGCTATGAATTTACTGTCGGAATACTAGGCATACTCGGTCTGGGAGCAGGTGCCAGCCCATTCAGTCCACATCAGCCTGTGCATGAGGCCAAGTACTATGTCACCAAAGCCAGGTCTGTGGCCATTGTTGTGTCAGATTCGGCCAAGAAGCTGGGCCAGGAGTTGACCGATGAGATACGAAGGACAACAAATCCCGACTTCGTCTGTATACCCGTCTCGAGCGCTTTAGGAAAGCCGTTCCGGCCAGCAAGCTCCCTAGTCATCACTTCCGCTGGTTATCGAGATCTCAATGGTCCTGGCGTGGTCATTTTCACGTCTGGCACGACTGGTCCACCGAAGGGAGCACTATTATCGTTTGGTGCATTGGTTGACGCATCCTTGATGAAGGTTGAGCAGATGAACCTGACACGTGCAGACACTGTACAACACCTCCTTCCTGTACATCATGCCACTGGTATTTGGGTTACGTTCTTCCCGTTCATACTAACTGGAGCATGCATCGAATTCAAATCAGGTAGTTTCAGCCCAGAGTGGACATGGAACAGGTGGCGAGAAGGAGGTATCACAATCTTCTCGGGCGTGCCTACAATCTGGATGAGGATGATGAGGTACTGGCAAGAAAAGCTGAGTAAGCTACCACCAGGTGAGCGTGACGCATTCAGAAGAGCGCCTGGACAGTTTCGGTGGGCTTTATGTGGCACTTCTGCCTTGCCAAAGCCAATCGCTGACTTTTGGACCACAATGATGGACGGCAAGAGAATCAAGCAGCGATATGGGTCGACCGAGCAAGGTGTAATCCTCAACATGCCATTCTCAGATGACGACAATACGCCGGATGGGGCAACAGGTCAGGTCTTCCTAGGTGCTGATGTCAAGCTGTCCGAAGGTGAGGAAGGTGAGCTGAGAACAAGGACTTCATATATGTTCTCGAAATACATTTATGATCCTGAAGCAACGAAAGCTGCTTTTGACGAACAAGGATACTTTAAAAGTGGCGATATGGCATTCAGAGAGGGTAAGGATTATTTCATCACTGGTCGTGCCTCTGTGGATATTATGAAATCCGGTGGATACAAGATTTCTGCGCTTGACATCGAACGAGAAATTTTAGCCCTGCCATACGTGAATGAAGTGATGGTCGTTGGTGTCCCTGATGACGAGTTTGGGCAAAGAGTAGCTGCAGTACTGTCCTTGTCTGATAGCGAGGTGGCTCAAAATTACTATCAAAAGCACGGTAGGAGAGTAGGCGAACTAAAGCTCGACGACTTCAGGAAAGATCTTCGAGATAGATTAGCAGGATACAAGATGCCGACGTTGCTTCGAGTAATCAAGGAAGAGCTGCCAAAGAGTCCAACAGGAAAAGTTGTAAAGAAAGTGCTTGGGCCACAGTACTTTCCGGCAGATTATGTGCAAGATCCAGAAGTCCAGAAATGGGCAGGAGGTAAACCACAGCCTCAGAGAGCGAAGCTATAGAAGATCTAAGTAGATCTATATTTGTGTCTGATGAACTTGTGTTCACTAGCGGTTGGTGCGATAGATAATGACACTATAACCCGCAGGTGATGAGTCGTTCAAGATGTAAGAAGGTAGAAGCAACTACGGTCCTACCGGAAAGCCTCTTTGGCACTTCCAGCTTCAACTAACTTTAGGCATCATCTGCAACGTTCTGCGCCTAGGATACAGAGGTTCTAGGTAATGGACTTAGCGCTTTTATAAACATATATAGGGAGTTCAATGCAGAACGTGCTGCTGGTCGTCTAGACGTCACATTGTGCTCAGCGTCGATCTCAAATGCAACCATGATCCTAATATGCTCGTAGCAGACTACGCATCATGATCGTGCTTCGTGAGGTCGCCTTTATTTTGGATAGAAGAACATAGATCTTGGAGACACATTGTTTGTCGTTGCAATCCCTCATGATTGTAAAGGCTCGAGAAGATGGGCATCTGCTCCTCCTGTCTCGGTAGCAGAGACGACTCAGACGAGGTGAGCCGCAGCCTCTTTATCATTCAATACCCAATCTAACTATATGTTCAGGCCGAAAGAAGAGCCCTCCTTGATGATCCATACGCGCAAACTCACAACACATTCCACGGCTGGAACCAACCACCACCATCGCAACCTAGTGCGCTCAATCCAGACGAGCAACGTCGCGAACAGCAGGCGATGCACAATATCCTCAACTGGGTAAGTGACCAGATAGTTGAGATCTTCCCAGTGAATGCGCATCAGCAGGCACAGCAAGTGCAAGGCTCTATCACGCAGCCTGAATCAGATGATGGCGAGACGAATGGCGATGGCATGACACAATCGCAGCACCAAGATATACTGCTCTCTATGATACCGGGTGACAAGACGAAGAGGTCTATCAGGATTTATCCTGCTAGTAGACCTGGAACAGCTGATGCGCAATCTGTGAGGAGTAAAGCTAGCCATACGAAGATGAACGGATCGACGAGAAATGGGAAAGGAACGGAGAGTGTATTTGTGAAGTTGAACGTGGATGCGGAATGAGCAGCATAAGCACGTATTGAGTAGGCAGCATTTCGCGCGATGTCGTGTGACTACGCTAGATTTTGGTTCGACAGCTGCCATGGCAATACTGTGTACGAATTAATATTGTCATATTCCGACATCTCGAAGATTGGCGAAGTACGCACGTGGATGAGCCCAAGTTGCAGACTACCTTATGACAGGACGGCGTCTCAGGCTATTGCAAACCTAGTTGGAACGAACAGTATGAATTTCACACAATCCGGAAGATACACAAAGGGATCGATCAGCTCGTGTATGAGCTGGCTCTGAACAGGGTGCGTGCATGTGCGTCTCTTGCTGTGGTAATGGAGATTTGTTGGACGACAACCTGTATTGAACACAGTAATTATCAGTATTGCACATCAATATAACTCTTAGGTCATTGGATCTTATGATTACAGTTAATGGGTGTATATTAACTACTTCTACAATTTGTCGTTATTCGAATTTCAAGATCATTACCTGACCGCTTTTCAGACTGCTTAGCTCAATGGGAGACCGGCTTGCCGATGTGCTGATGGCGCTCACTTGCTAGTAGCATCACGGAAAGCGAGACCGGTTCGATTCTGGCGCAGTCCGACTTTTTTTGGCCAGCTCGTCCTATAAGGTCTATTTATGAGTGAGTCGGTTTCCAAGGTATACACACGCTGGCTGGGTCGAAAGTAGGACAAGTGGAGGTATTTCGTAGAACAGTATTCAATTGGGTATATCTTGCCACAATCTGGCTAGTAAAGCAGGACTCGCTCGCATATTGGGTATCTCAAGCAAGGCCAATCCTCATCATTAATATAACATCTCTGTTGTTCGTCCTCTCCTGTAGCTGAACCTGCATAACGCTTGACATCCGCTCGCTATCCTCGAGGACTTCCATCACTTTCATTGACTGCTCTATCTTCCATCATTGGGTTCAATCTCAAGCTCTACTTGGCAGCAACAGCAGCGGCTTCGTCTTTCTGCGGTGCACCAGGTGTAGCTAGTGGAGCGGCGCCGGGAGTAGGATCAGCTGGCTTTGGCGGGTCGATCGATGGTTCGGTTGAGACGGGAGCTGCGCCTGTATAGTGTCAGCTAGAGTGTAGTGATGATGGGACCCTCATACCTGCTGGTGCGACTGGCTCACTCGAAGAAGGAGCGGCAGCGGAGCTAGTCGTAGTTGGCTTCGGGACTTGCGTTGCTGTTCCAGTTTGCGCAGGTGTTTCGGTTTTGGTGCCTGCTGTTGCAGACGGGCCGGGTTCCTTCTTGGTCTTGCGACGGAAGATGGCCTATCGAAGCGTGAGAAACAAGTATATGGTATGCGCAGTAGAGCTGACCTTGAGCTTGTCCATTGCGTCGAGTGCTAGTATTGAATTATAGTCAGTAGTGTAAATGAAAGATATGTGGTTGAGATGATCGCGTGAGATCGGATGAAGTGTTTTGACCTCTAGTGTCAATCAATATATAAGAGAGATTAGTACTAACGTATTCCAGGCATTCTGCGGACAGTAGGTTATCTACTAGGGCTTATCAAGCAGCTATCGGAGTGGTGTGCGAGTGCAGGTGCAGCGGATATGTTCGGGAAGGATGACAACCAGGGAGGCTGATGATACACGTAGTCCCCGAGGCGCACACAACTTGTTAGTCACCGGACCTTGCTGCTTTGAATCAGCTTGATCGAGATGTAGGACTGGTGGAAGTGAGGGTAGCGAAGTTCAAGGCGTGCAGATGATCAAGAACGCAACTGGCGATGATGCAAGCGAGAGACTGGCAAGTTTTGTCCTGGCCGATCTCATGCCAAGCTCATCTTGTGACCAGCCTCAAGCAAGCTCTTTTCACTGTCATACGAAGGTGCGTGCGTGCTTAAGCTCGCTACTCTTCAGCATCAAACGCGTGAAACCACGAATTCTCCGATCTTCGGTCAAGCTCTATCTGATAGGCGTAGGTCTCCGGCCAAGATGCAGCTGAGTTCAAGCCATTCTGCTTCGAGAATAGGCGTGCATTGATTGCAGCCCTACCTGCAGCAATCTCGGTTTCGGGGTCGATCATTCATGGCCATATGGCGCTATGCACCATGCATCGAGTTGTAGCACATTAATGCGCATGGCAGCTGCATTGCTACATTCATTGACCGCTGCTCGTCCGAACAGAACTTCGTATAGGCCGCTGTTATGTCGATGTCTGGAAGCGAGATCTGAGTAGCTGATATCGTCAGACGGACAATGACCCTTTCACCGGAGAATGACAGAGCATTTGAGCTGGAATATCTTGCAAGTGAGAATAGATTCGAGGCTATGCAGCCAAGTTAAAACCATTGAGGGATGGGATAGCAACAAGAGCACGTTACCTTTCCAAACCGAGCTCTTGCTCCCAGTTCCTAGTACGTGATGTCACATAGGCTTAAGAGGAAGCATCCGAATACCTCTATACCAGTGGTTCCCTGCTTGGAGAAATACTATTGAATCCTCCCCGCATGAGGCCGTGGAAGCAAACGTAGAACAGCATGCTGACAGAACAAACACGACCGACATCTTGGCTCACTGATTATCAAAGACTAATTAACCATAAAAATAGAGAGAGCTCACAAGTATAGCAGAACAGCAACCCTTAGCAACAGGCATACTGATCTCTGACCACAATGCGTCTCGAATACACTGAAAACCCGCCTGACTTCACCCAAGAAGATGACAAAGCAATCTTGGAACGTGTGAAAGCTCGTCGAGGAGAACGAGGACTCTTGCCCCTAGATCTGACATTGTTACATGCTCCAAAAGTGGCTGATGGCAGGTTCAGGCTACTCTTCTATATCATTGACTCTAACCTTTCCAGGTTGGAACGCCCTGCTAGGAGCAGTCAGAACAAAGACATCACTGCCAGACAACATCCGTGAGATCGCTATATGTCGTCCAGCGTTGATCAATCAGGCTTGGTTCGAGTGGAAGCACCACGTGCCATTGCTCGAGGAGAGTGATTCGTTCAAAACTGAGCCGAAGAAACTCGAAACTGTCCAGGAATTGCATCCGACTAGTGCTGGGAAATTGGATAAGAAGGAATGGGTAAGTCAGGTATCGTAAATGAGAATTAGGACGAGAGCTAATAGTAACAGGCCACGTTACGATATGCTGATGCCATGACGAGGGACGTGAAGGTGCCTCAGGCTCTATTCGATGAGCTGAAAGGATTGTTCAATGAGCAGGAAGTAGTTGAGATTACTGCTACGGTGGCGAGCTATAATCTTGTCAGTAGATTTTTGGTTGCTTTGGATATTGGTGAGATGAACAATCAGGCACCGGAGTTTGCGAGTAAAGTTACGAATCCTACGAGCACAGATAACAACATTCAATCATAGTTTGGTATTTGTTCAGAGTTCTTAATAACTTGTGGTTCTAGTGATCCTCGCTATATCTTAGCTACTGTGAAGGACACCGTGTAGCTATGTACCGTTATTGTTTGATCTACTCGTCTTCGATCCCCTAACTTTCGTCTTACTAATAAGCTACTTTGCTGTAGTTTCGTCTTGTATCTGCCAGGTACCCACCAGTGTCAGGTCGAGCAACTTCGGTGTTGATCGTGCCAACGTGAACCTTCTCGGCTCTATCGAATGGCAGTGAGATAGTCTTCGGCTTGTAAGGTCGTTGAAGAATTCTGCCTGCTTGACCTCCACGAGCTGTAGCAAATGAACTCCAGGCGGAAGCATTGTCATGTAGTCGGGCATGCCTAGGTGTTTGTCTTCGTTGGTTGGTCGTTTGTGGCAACGAGACGTAGACTGGTTTTGTGGCTGTGTCCGGTAAGACAGACTCTTCGAATTGCTTCTCCCAAAAGGCAGCGGCTTTCTTGTTTGTATGATCTAGTACTTTATTGAAGTCTGCAGAGGGCTCACCCCGGCCTATGTCCCGTCGTCGAACGAATCGTCTCGGACGATTTTCATTGTGTTCGGTATCTTGACTGACAAGGCAGTGCAAAGCTGGGTAGGCTTGCTGCTTGTTTGTAGGACGACCTGGCTCTTCTGACAGCTCGCTCTCGTCACTTTCGTCAATGAGGTCAGCTGCTGTGTATTGATTTTTTATAGATGTAGCTTGCGTACTGCACTCCTCCTCTGTAGTCGTGCTACGACAGTTGATGCTACTAGCTGCTGTTGATAGGAGGATGACGAGCTGTTGGACTATACTTCTGCTTGTGGGAGTGTGAGGGAAGACGATGTTGATGAGCGATCCTGGAGAGATTGTCGTATTCGCCAAGCTGCAACACATATCTAGAGTAGCCTCGCATTCTTGTTTGCTATATGCGTTGTTTCGAAGATCAACATGCTTCGTAGCAAGCAGTACGTCGGTCGTCTCGACAGAAACCATGTGTTTGTCATTTACTAGGTGATGATCCTTGAAATAAGCATTGGACTCCGAGATACTGTATGAAACGAAGTAGCCATCATCCGGACATAAGTCAGGGAACTGCTTCAGTTGAAGAGTACTGTTTTCTGTACAAATAGCAAGCTCGATTTCCTCGCAGGAACTGTTCTTTATTGTGCTTGACCAGATCTGCAGCCTCGTGCCAGGCAACACAATCTGGTGGGTCATTGTGCACTATTCGATCTGGGTGTCAGCAATGTTGGAATAGGATAAGTCTGAAAAGAGTCTTACCAGGTAAACAAATTCAGTTTGCTTAAGTAATGTAGCAAACAAATTTCTCTCTAGGTAAGAAGAAAGTGATCATCGAGCAGATTGAACAATACAAGCGAATCGCAGGACTGCCAGTGCAGGCGCGAACACGTCATCGCCTGGTACAACGTTCCTGCTTCGAGGTCACTTTCTTCTTCGTTGGCAACCGCAAAGTAAGCAGGCAGCAAGCTTGGAAAGAGGATTTCTGCCTCAGATGTACCTGCTCAGTGGTCAGTTTGGCACCAGAGCGGTAGAGATGGAGCTGGATTATCGCCCAACTCACAAGTAAAATCAGCATGATCTATAGCATAATCCTGTCCAATGAAGCAATACCAGAGGCAGTGTCTCACCTCGCAGCACGTGTAGGACAACTGGTGTAGAGCCCATCAGTAGTGATAATGCCTCCAAACCTCTGAGTGAAGGTCTGACATCCGATTGGGCTAGACGTCATTGCGCAACTGACGACGATCCAAGGTGAACGAAAGCTAAACCCGAAGACCCAATATCTTGCTAGGAGCTCAACAGCATGTAGTGCTGTGTCTCTAAGCTATGACTGTGTGTCTTCGATTGATGTCTGTCTCCGTTTGTTTGAATCTCAACTGACACCAGTCGCCGCCTATACCGATTGTTAGTAACACATTCATCGTGGTATGGACTGATGTACTTTATGCTAAAGGGAACAGCTGGCAAAACTTACACGAAACGGGCTCATACTTAGCAGGATTGTCTTCGCTAACGCAGCTTTCAAGGCAGCCTACCACCTCATTGAAGTTGAAACCAAAGAAAAACGGCATTGAATATCGAGGCACAGTCGACCGATTCCAGACACGATGTACAGTCGACTTCATCCGGTCATTCGTCAGCCTCATCAAGTAATCACCTATATTCACCACAAATGTTCCT
The DNA here is from genome assembly GCA_022813495.1 of Pasadenomyces melaninifex. Lineage (NCBI taxonomy): Eukaryota > Fungi > Ascomycota > Dothideomycetes > Pasadenomyces > Pasadenomyces melaninifex. Next base: position 119,983 of record JAKLMI010000010.1, read on the forward strand.
TCGATTGGCAAAGCTTTGATCCATTGTCCTTCTTTTGTCAGAACCTGAAGACCACCAATCGGGTCCTGCCATAGCAAGGTGAAACATTGCAGGTCAGTGTGAGAGCCAATACCGACATCAGCACTGCTTGCAGCTTGTTCTTCTGTCATTGCAGGATAATAGTTGAAGACACCGTCCGCGCCAGGAAATGTGGTTACCGAGTCAAAATAGTCCTCTGGCAGGTCAAGCGCAATAGCAAAGATCTTTACAAGCTTTCTCGCAAGCATCAAACAGCTCGACCAATATTCGTGGCAAGCCTCTTTGAATCCTGGTAGATGTGATGTATCCTTCCATACAAAATCTTCTCCTCGGAGCCATGGCTTGACCTGATCAGGAATCTCAAGATCTGACTTATCTGCATACCTCGGATCGTACTTCGGGTCGTACTGCCACATGAAGGCTTCACGATAGTCGACTATCACCAATCAGCAGAGAAGCAACCCCAAATCGGATGAATGTGCTCTTACTTCCTTCAGAAGGCGAAGCTTTGCTGTTGCCTTTTGCAGAGAAGCCGTTGAAGTGCTTGCTCTTCTTGTTAGTCACCTTAAGCTTATCATTCTGAGACTGTGCGAAGAAGGCCTGTGCGGCCTTATAAGCGCCATTAACGATATCGTTCGAGATGCCATGGTTCTTGATATAGAAGAAGCCAGTGTTCTCCGAAGCTTGCTTAATGAGCTCGGCTAGGTCCTTTCGCTGCTGTGTGTTACCGTCAATGCTTCCTATATCAATCAGTGGTATCTCATCAGCTCGAGCAGGCCTTGGTGGATTCGTTGATACGTCACGAAAGACTGGACCGTATGCAGTTCGCAATTCCAGCTTGATATGGCCAGGCTTGGCAGCCTCCATCATGTATACTCAAGTTCCCAAGCAATGCTACTTCACCAAGGGTCGTGGTTGCAGAATATCGAAGCGAGCGAGATCTTGTAAATGTTTCAAGCTCTCTTGCTAAAGATTGGTATCCCAGGCATCTCACTGTTGTGCAAGCGACCACACCTCGGCGAAAGCCAACGGAGCGGAACTTTGTGGCAGGATCAGATACTCTGCAGCCTACAAAACACGAATTTGAGGTTTGAGGTTTGTGGTGATCATTGAGATCAGCTAGTCTAGAATTTTGCAGTGCTCGATAGCAGCAGTATCGCTGCTGAAGGGCAAAGCTTCCCAGGCGTACGTGGCTGGAGCTGGATACGGAACAAGCACAGCGCCGGTCATCGAAGGAGAACCGGAAATGCTAAGGTTTGGCTCAAAATAGCTAGCGGCAACACATCTTCAGGTCGCGTGCACGATCCAACATCGTTAATAGTCACAACTAGAAGCCTTTCTCATATCTGTGTTCGCCTTTCCCTCCAGCTGCCGCCATGACTTCGCAGATCTCAAGATCCATACCAACCTCAATTGCTCCTTCAGTACGAGGACAGCACAACATTCCAAAACACGGCTTGAATTTGATGCCCTCGTCAATACGTCGATACGAGACCAGCGTCGTCCAAGGCTCTTTCTTGTCCTTGAGAGCGGTGTCAGGGTCAACGTTTGGTACTTGACATCTAGCACATCTCGCTACAACATCCATATCGATCGCTACGTTGCCGATACCTGTCATGGCTGATAACGAACCAAGGTAAGACTTCGGTGGATTCACGCGCAGAGTCTTCCATTCATCTTCCTCCCAAGGTTTGAGGTTGTCACTGTTGACAATAATGTTCGGTCGGAATCTTTCAATTGTGAGCTCGTTTTCCGACTTATCCTTCAGTCTCGTGTTCAGCTCACGCAGTGACACTTCAGTGGCAACCTGAACTGGCAGTATGTCCGGAAAGTTAACAAATACTTTTCTGCATCACGTCAGCACAGGCATATCGCATTGAAAACGACAAGCTTACCTTCCCAAAAGTTCAGGAGAAGCATTTCCACCACTCTGTCTAAGCGTTGGGCCCTTGATCACAAATCTAACCTTCGACTCCGGGTCAAATGCTTTGAAGTACTTCTCAACTGCATCTTCGATGGCAGGAAGCGTAAAGGCATAAGCATCAGTCTGAATTCCCCAAATCTCAGCATCGACGAGCTCCGCGTTCTTTGAGAGATACTCCTCATCGGGTTCGAGCGGTACGGTGATCGTCGTTGCTCTGTCGTAGTCGACAAGCTTTTCCTCAAACTCCGTCCCAGGTTTCGTTACAGCTGGAAACGTGACTGTCAGGCAATCGTTGCCACTGTCGTCTTCTGATATCCAAGTTTGGATCAGTGTCATTTCTGGCTTTTGTCTGATCGTGATGAATTTGCGTGCCGCGTCTACGAACATGCAGCAGCGGTCATATTTGAGACCTTTTTGTGTGAGTGTGGATGACTTGACGCTAATGCCACGGCATGACTTTATCGGGTAGATTCTTAGGTCTACTATTTTGGTGGTTTTTGGATACTCGCCCATGATGTCTGATTAGGTTTCTACTGTATTTGTGCAGGTGTCAGTATTGATGTTCAAGGTTGATGAGGTTTGCACAATCTAGTAAGCGTCAGAACGGTAAGATTTCAGGAGCGTAACTTTCACATCTTCATTTGCATTATTAGCGTAGTGGCGTGCGGAGTAAGGCGAAATGATGTCAACTCCACCCGACCTTTTTCAGACACCGCGATCTTGGAAGACAGCAGCAATAAGTGAGCAGGCATATCAAGCTCGTCTAGTCAACAAGTCCAAACATTGTTCGGTAATGATGATCATGTCTTCCGAAGTATGGCATTGAAGGTTTTCGCACAAACAGTCTAGTCCTGTGATAAGCTATGCTAAGGCTACTGCACAACTGCCTCTTTTCGGCGACTGCAACTCTTTTCATCAACACACTATATCCAGCCTGTTGACCATCTTATAGCTTCATATTCCTTTTCTGCCGACAGGTCTGGCTCAATATGAAGTGCCATCGATTCGATCCTCCTTCAGAAAATCCATGTGGGTCAAAGTATCAACCGTTCATCGTGCTCCTACCCTTGTTGTCGATGTTGGGCAAGAATACAATGCCAATGACCATACCTGAGCCCGAGGCGCTATAAAGCTCGTTTCTTAGCTTTTGGTACCGGATGGTTCCAAGCCCAAGAGCTCATCAACACTGTAAGGCTTTCCTTCACTCGACCCAAAGACCAGACTGCTTGGCCGCCTTGATCCACGTCCTCGACACATTCCCCTGCTTCCTCTTGCATAATCACCCCTACCGCCTCGACTTGAACCTCGATCTCGTCTGACCACTGAAAAGCGGTCACTTTCTTGTGTCTCATTTATGTCACTAGCCGCTAGGGTCTGTAGCGAAGTGAGAGAAGGTGGCTTGGAAGGACCTAATGAAGGGCTACCTTTTTCATCTTCTTCAGGTGTCTCATCAGGTGCTGGGCTCACGCTCGCGCTTCGATTGGGAGGGTTAAGAGTCATAGTGCCGGACGGAGAGTATAAGGCTCTTATCGATCCATTTGCTACACGGCACAAGTGCCCCGTCTCACATCGTGCAATAGTTGTTGGAAATCCATTCCCTTTGGTATATTGCTTTCAAAGCTCGTTGTCGTAGCGGTAGGCACTCTGGGACAGTTCCTCGAGTGTCAGCAATCCTTCATAGTGTTCTATATAGCAGTAAGAGATGTAGCATGCACCACGCAGAGCTCGCATATGGTCGTCTTTTGTTGCAATTCTGAAAACCTCCACATAACGCGTACACCCATCGCAAGTGAAGATACCTTTGGATGGTCCTCTTGCAACGACTGTAAGCGCATCGAGCTCCGATTGCTGTTGGAGGTTTTGTCGTTCGTGCTCGCGATCAACAGACAATTTTTTCTGGTCTTCCGTAATCGTGTCGTCGTCGAAGGCGAGGACGGAATGGTGGCAGTTTTTGCAAGTCGTGCCCATAGTGGTCCAGGTAATGCGCTGGTGGCAAGTGCCACATGCTAGATATGGCTTCATCGTGTTGAAGATATGTTATCGTCTCAGCGTGTTGTTGTTGGGTAAAATTCTTCTGGTCTCATTTCGGTGATTATCAACACCACAAAAAGTCTTGGCGGTCACGATATCATGCCTAATCTGACACCACCCGTTCGGCATCACGCCGGCAGTGATTGTTGCCTGAAATCTGCGGCAGGTCGGAAGCCCGTGCAAGATAGTGAGTGCTGAATAGTGTCATAGGCAAAAAGAAATTGGAAACAGCAGGATTCGAACCCGCCTCTTCACGACTCCATCACCCCTTTATCACGAGCTTGCGAGCTCGTTAAATCAGAAATCACCAGCTGGCGAGCCGGTCCAACATCTCCACACCGAAGAAATAGTATGCAGTAATAATCTTGTCGAAATAATCATAATGATACAATCTTGAGAGATATTCGTGATCGACGAATGTTTAGTCCGCGAAGGCGTTCGCAGACAGGGGTGTCATGAGAGCGTGATGTCTTACCACTTGACCATGTTTCCAGGTGTAATTGTGAATCGATCCTTTGGAAGTTCATCTAATGTAACTGTATCGGTATCCGCAAGTGATTAGACCTAGAATGTGAGTGAAGTCGACAGAAGAATTTCGCTACCTGCTACAGCTGTGATGTACAAGGTCGCCTCATTCCCCGTGGAGAAAATGAATCTGTTCAACCTTCATCGCCAGCGTTGTCCTTCACCTCGTCAAGCTCATCGTCCGACTCAATTAGATCAGCTGAGCTACCTTTCTGCTCATCGTATTCAATGTCATCCTCTTCTTCCTTGGATTGCGACTCCTCCTGTCTGGCACCAGTTTCCGGACCATCCTTCTCACCACTAGCTTCCAGCCCACCACTTGTGACGAACAAGAAAGTATTACTTGGAAAATTGTCCACATGGTTGAAGAAATTGCCAAAGACGTTTTCCCTCTCCTCATCCTCGTACATCCTTTCGTAGATGAACTTCTGCTTGAATGCGTCCATCTCAGTCTTGTACTGGTCAAAGTCCACTGGATCATTCTGTAAATTGTCCTTCGCACGCTTATTGTACGAGTCAAAGACTGGTCTTTCCAGCAGTAAACCAAGCGCAGGTGCTTTCGGTATCGAGAGATTCGCCGGACCATATGCTTCCGTGATTCGCGCTGGGTCGCAGCCACATCGTACCAATAATGCGGCCATACCCACCATCTTTCGAATCTGATGCATCATAAAGCTTTGACCGTGCACCTTCAGGCTCAGCCATTCTGTGCCGTCGATCAGAATAGGATCAAAATTGACGTTGAAGCTCTTGATCACGCGCTTCGCCGATGGGTCTCTGTATGGCTTATTGACTGTGAAGTTCCAGAAATTGCGCGTACCAAGATAGAGGTTCAACACGTCTTGTAAGCGCTGTTTGCGTGATTCAGGTATGCGATATTGTCGTTTTGCTTGAACGTATGCCGCTCTGAGTCGTTTGACGCCTTCGTTGATGAGGTTACGACGAGCTATGCGTTCTTCACGGGCTTTCTTCTCCTCCTCGGTGAGGTCGCGCTGTGGCTGTGAGGGTGCTGGATCTGTAGGCTGCTCCTCCCTGACTTTATCCTTGATCTGTGCATCATTGACGACCTCTTCGTTGGCAGGGACGTCACCGTTCGTGGCTGTTGCGACTTCGCCCTCAGTCTGCTGATCTGATGCAGCTGTGGCAGGTTGCGCTTCTTTTGGGAACAAATAGGCTCTGTCAGGATGAATCTGTGATTGAGCATTATTAGTCATAGATTGTGGTTTTGTGTCAGCCTGCTTGGCAGCTGGCTTCGCTTTCTCTTTGTCGCCTTGTCTATTTGCTTCTTGCTCCGCAGTCAACCATAGTGCCTTCTGTAGTATCTCCCTAATCTCTTCAGGATACTCCTCAAGTATTGGCTTGACCACCTCTTCATCAACCTTTTCCCAATAGCCCTGAACCTCTTCCTGTCGCTTCTGCCAAGCTGCAAGATCGTCTTTTCGTTCCGCCCACTCCCTGCATTTGCGACCAAGGTAGCTCTTCGGATGTGGTGGTAGAAAGCTATGAGTCGGTATCAGATATTCGTAGATTCGGCTGTCGACAAGTTGATACGAGCTGAAACTATTGTTCGTCCTTACATAGCCCCATATCCTGATCTGCGGCACAAGCTTTTCATTGATTTTTTGCACGATGTTCTCGTCCTCCACAATGAGCTTCAAAGATATGATATTGCCTGCGGCATGCACACCTTTATCTGTCCTGGCACATCGCACAAAACTGCTTTTCTTCGGGTCGTCTGCATTAGCTTTACTGATTGCGCCGGCGTCTACAAAAGCTTTGAACAGGTCCCCCTCGATCGTCTTCTGATCTGGCGCAAGCTGCATGCCCTTGTATCCAGTCCCAGAATAACCAAGCAATACAGCAACCTTTTTCTTTGGTCTTCGTTCTTCAGCTGCTAGCTCTTCCGCGTCGAATTTTGTCGCATAGACTGGTAATGGCGCATCTTCTCCGTTTTCTAGCTTCGGTCGCTTTGCAGCTCGTTCTTGCGTTTCTGCGTTCGCTGTGCGTTTGTCTGGTTTGGTTTTGCTTCGGAAATTAGTAAAACGGGTTCTGCCTGTCGCATATGTAGGACGCACAACCCATCCCACTCACCTCCATTCTGACCTGCCCATATCCCTCTTCTTGCCTCTATGACCTCCCTGATTCTTTCCTCTGTGTCCACCACCTCGTCCTCGTGGAAAAGACCTCGAACTTGAGCCTCGACCCGACGACGAACCTCTGCTCGGCCTAGATGAATCTGCCGTGTGGTCGGACATCTCGACTGGTTATACCTATGAGCAAATCGAAGCAGTTGTACGAGCTGCTTCTGCATCAATGGTCTAGCTCACAATATGCAAGCATAAAAGGTGCGGGACAAATATCAAGAAATTTTGAGCTGTAATTCATCTCTGCATTCGAGTTTCCAGGTACAATTGGGGGACTGGCGCCAAGCCTGGAGCTCGATTTCCAGGTGCTCGGACCTATATCCTACTAGCTAAGTCTCCTCCTACCTAGGTAATGAACAGATTTGAATCGAGGATCTGCTCGTCCTTGCACTCGTTATCAGTCTACCTTCACTTGCACACAAGCATATAAAATATACTGTGAGTCGCGAACGCCTCAAGTCACCTGCGCAGCAGCAGCGATAGAACAGATAGGAATAGTCTAGGCATGGTTATAGGCGTACGCCACCTATTTCGATAGGCACAGACAGAGTCGCTAGAGTTACCTATCGAAGTAAGTCACATGACGGAGACACTTTTTAAACCAATCAGAAGTGCGGCTTTTTTTTCTGGCAAAGCCCTACGGGCGGAGGTTCTGATAGTAATCCTGCTGCGCAGGATGAGTTCAATCAGAAATAGATCATCTACTCAGAAGAGGAGGAGAAGGGCTACAGCTTTTCGGAAACATAGTCTAGTGGTAGGACATCACACTCTTGCTATGCCGATGCGTACCTTGTACACAAGGCCGCCATCTCGATTTGCCGTAGATGTTGCTAGTTCAGCATACTGCTGCAAAGCATGTCAGATCCAGGCTCGCTTGGGAGCTGTGAAGACGAGGGTTCGAATCCTGCTGTTTCCAAATTATTTTTGTCAAAACGGTGCCTTTCTCCTGCTATATTGCATAGGAGTCAAACACAACCGATGACAAACTACGTATATTTCTGCTTGGAGGTAGATAAGTACACCACCACCTAACAACCTTACTTGATGAATGTTCGCACCTTTCTTATACAACAGCCGATACTGACTGTTTTCGCACAATCCTATGTGCTTCTTTGCCTTTGTCTAGAGATGCTTTGACCTTTTGGACTCGTTCCACACGTTGACGTTCTCCTTGGTCCACTATTCCAGCCGCCCCCGACTTCTCTGCCACTTCCTGGCTCAACTGCATGTCCTTTTCTTCCTTCCGAGGTCTTGGCACAAAAACAAGCGCATCCAACTTCGAAGCCATTGTGCTAGTATCCCTGACCCAGTTGTTATGGCTCAATGTCTTCGTATATTCGCTACGAATGCATTCCAACAGAGTCAGTTGGCAATCCAACTTCTCCCACAACGTCAGCTGTTTGCTAAACCTTCCTGTATAGATGATCGGGCGAGCTTCGCGAAGGAGATTTTGGGCGGCCGAATATGTCATTCGCTTCGACCACATCAGATAGGCGACCACCGACGATGCCGATCTTGAAACTCCTGCTCGACAATGAACAAGGACATTGTTTCCCTTTTTCTCCAGCGCAGAGTGGATGAATGCGCAAATTTCGGGAAAGTGCTCGATGAGGTTGTACTTCGCTGCATCTGGAATAAAGATTTGCTTGCTAACAATCGAGCTGCCAGCTGGAGGGGTGAGGGTCTCTGTGTGTCGCGCAGTGCCGGTGTATACCGACAGGATATGCGTGAACTTGACTTCGCACGGCTCTTTTGCTGCGACTACAGCTTGTGCGGTGCATATATTGCTTATATACAGGGCATCAGTGACCTTGCATAGCTCAGACCACTTCGATCTCCCAGTTCCTGGCGGTGGTGTGACCCTAAGATATTGATGATATCCGTCACAGTCTCGATCGCAGAGGACGAAGTGGCCTTCGGCGTTTGGTAAGGACTGAGGTAATGTAGGGTCAATCTCTTCTTCCCACTGTAGAGGCAGAGTATGCGGAAGCTGCCGCACAGCATTGCTTCGCGCGCAGTATCTATAGCCTATGTCGTGACAGTGGCACATCTTGATGTTGTTGAGGATGATAGGAATCGCAGAAGAGTTCGACTTTCATGTCGAAGAACAATATATTTTATATGCGGGACGATTTAGTGACAAAAGGTCGAATATTGACGCATTGCAGAAAGTGCATGTTTTTGAACACTATCACTGAAAAGTGTTTATGTTGTGTAAGTTGTCAAACATTACTAGCCACAACCGTGGAAAGTGAATTTGGGCCACACAAGCAGCAAACTGGGCTCAGCGGAACCCAAGGTTTCTTGGAGTTTCAGTTCTTCTTCAAGTGCTTCTGGACAAATCGTAGTGCTCTTTCAAGCATGTCCTCCAGATGCTTCCTTTCCTGGATGAAGTGCCCTTCCCGAGGATATTCAACGTACTCGAACGGAAGTTTGTGATGAATCAGACCACGCCTGAAAGCTCGAGCTTGCTCTATCGTCACTCTCACGTCATTCTGCCCATGCAGGATCAGTATTGGTGGAATAGCCTTTTGCTCAACAGCCTTCTTGAATTCCCAAATAGCACTTCCAGCTCGATCTCCGATATTATTCTTGTCAGCATCCCACGCTGCTACACCAGTGAAAGCAGCTTCGACATAACCGATGTCTGACGAGAACGACAACGAGGCCCAATCTGTAACGCCGGCACCAGGAATAGCACCCTTAAATTTCCAGCCAAACTCGTGCATACCATTGCGAACAGCGCTGAGGTATGAGAGAAATCCTCCTTGTGACCATCCCGTGATGACAAGATTGTCCTTGTCGAAGTAGCCTTTTTCGATGCAGTGTTGGGTCAACGCAATGACATCTGGTTGATCGTAAATACCGACCCCTCCTCTCGCCTTGGCGGCAAAAGCTTCTCCTCGTCCGCTTGAGCCTCGATAGTTCGGATGCATGACAGCATAGCCTGCATTGAGGAGTACTTCTGTAAAGTAGAAGTACGAAGGATTGAAACCTAGTACGATCCGGGTGTATGGACCACCATGAACGGCAACGACTGCTGACATCGGTTTTGCAGGTGCTCCTGCTTCGTTGCTGTGCTTTATAGGTGTATGCAGGATCCCTTCGATCATATCAGCACTGTCGAGTGTCCTGCAAGACACTGAAATCGTCTCCGCTAACTGCCTCTTCGTAATAGCCTCGCCATGAGAGCTGAGCCTAATGTAGCTACTTCCCTCCGCTTCCGCCAAACACCAGACTTCTGCAGGAGTATTTATATCAGATTTTATCAAGGCTATAGTCAGCTTCTCGTCGTCTGTAGTCTGCACTATAGCCCAAGAAGTGATTGTATCCTCAACATCGACTAGCTGATCTCCCCCTACAGCTTCGATACAAGTTGCGAGGTGATTCTGCACAAAGCACACAACTTTGTCGCCAACCTTCCACAGTCCAGTCGCGCAGTTTGTGTTACCGCGAGCGACATGTTTTGGTCTACCTTCGCCGTCCTTACTGATGTGCCACACCGCCTGTGCGCTATGTGGAGAATTTGGCGTCACAAAGCCTATGTAGTAGATATCTGTGCCTATGTATGTGATTGAATTCACTTCGCTCTCGACGTGTGTGATCTGACGAAGCCCCTCTCCAGAAGCAGAGACAGTATAGATGTTATTACCCAGAGGAGAAGCGTCGTAATCAGGAAACATTTTTGTTGAGAAAGTGAGGGATGTGCCCTCGAGGTTCCAGTCGAAGTCTTTGACATGCTCATCAAGAAACACGATACTCCTTCTCGTCTTCTTCTCGAAGTCTAGGATTCGTACTCGATTATAGGGCCAATCCAGTCCCCACACCATCGCATCGTCCTTGTCCTTGTCCTTCTGCTTCTGCTCACCGGACTTCTCGTCGGCGGAGATATAGGCAATGAGCTTACCATCAGGACTCCATTTCAGCAGATCGATCTTTTGTTCACAATCTGCCTCGATGATTGCGTATGGCTCACCACCATCTAATGACATAGCATAAATGGCACAAGTCTTACCTGCCTCGGCTCGATCAGATAGAAAGACTACTGTTTTCCCGTCTGGAGAGATCTTAGGCATACGATCATTGAAGTGTCCATGGGTCAGTCGTCGTGCTGAGTTGAGCTTACCAGTCTCGGCATACCAGATAGAGCGTGTCTCATGTTCATCGGAAATGATGTTGCCTTCCCAGCCAGCTCCTGTGGCATACACGAGGCAGCGGCCATTCGAGCAAAGATCGAGAGCATGAGGGACTTGCAGATCGAGTAGGTCTTTGATAAAGTCTTTGTTGTTAGTCGCCATGATAGCACGTGAAGCTCTTAGTGACATCAGAAATCAAGACGTAGGTCTTGATCCGTGTTCGTTACTATTTTCGAATTCTGCATCGCAGCATGTCAAGTTCTGCTCGCGGGGCTATGGCGTTGATATGTATAGATATTCTGTTGCCTTGATAACGCCAAGCTCGATAGAGCAGGTGTGATTGTCCATCTCTGTCATGGCGATTTGACTTTCACAAGTCACTGCAGGCCCTTGCGCAGACAAAGGCTGATAGATGCGTTATATGAGCCTAAGCGAGTGCACAAATACGACAGTGATAGCAGTCCAAGGATGGTTAGAATCCGAGTTCTCCACGTGTTCTTGGGAGGTTCATTGACTCCTCTGACTTCGGCCTTAGGCCTGAACTTTTCGTACACTATCGTACATGGGTATCATTTTGTAACATAATCAACAAGCACATTTCCGTAGCCTTTCTGTAAGAGTAGGCTCATTTCCACGACCATCTCTTCTTCGATTTTCCCTGCCGTGTTTGCAGGCCGAACGTGTTCCATCTCGTCTATCATCTGTAATAGCTTGTCAGCCCAAAACGCACCACCAGCACCTGCGTCCAGTTCAGCCCGACGGTCTGCTACAGAACTCAGGACCTGCTTCATCTCCTTAAGGCTGTCTTCCACCAAAGATACCGACACGGCATCGTCGAATCGGCATTGCTGAAGTTCTAGAAGCGTCAACGTCGTGAGTGTCATAGTGTGCATTGACAAGGGGTTGTATATATATTTGCTGTTTGCCTCAACTTCTGCACCATAGTACAAACGAATCGTTTCAGTCAGGTTAGCGACGGGTCCGACAACAGCCGGAATGTGCAAACCAAAGCCTTGGCATCGTAACGATAGCAAATCAGCAAACGCTTCGACCTCCCTGACTAAAGGGTCTTCCCGAGTTAGCCCGGTTGCACCAACATAGGCGCGGACAGTACGTGATAAGACTCTGCCATATTCGTGTCTAGAACCACGCGCCGTCGACGGCCCACTCATTGGTAGCATTGTCAGACACAACTGCAGAGCATCTGTGGCCATGACCACGAAGTCAATATGCCGAGGCAGGACATTCAACCCGTCCAGATACAGGTCAAAGGACCTTGGTATCGGATCACGTACGTCGCCTTTCGATGTGGCATACAGTCGTGCCAGCATGGTCGAAACTTGAGCAGCTCGAGCATATTCAGTGAAGAAAGACATTTCCGTGTTCAATGATTTAAGCTGCAGGTACTTTTCGCAATTGTCCATCGACATTTGCAAGAGGTCACACTGCGGTAGATCTGGATCGTCCCAGCTCGTGGTGTCGTGTTGAATAACCACGAAAAAGAGCAATTGTGTCCAGAGCAGGACCAAGCTGTCTTCAAGAGAGTTTCTCTGCTTGAATCCTAATCTAGCTTTTTCTTTGATGAATTTTTCGAGTTCTTGTCGTGTTTCCTCATTACGTGTTGTGTCACCCGTGGATGCTTTTCGATGCGGCAGGAGTTTCAGAGTGGACAGAAACGATTTGAGATAGGGCATCTCTGCGCCAGTCAGTATTTCTATTGATTGAGCATCACTATCGGGCATAATGGGAGTCGTTGTATGAACGACATCGTAGTAATGCTGAAGAGACATCTTATCGTGCAGAGAAAACTCTTGTTTGTGAAGGGGGTCTCCGTTGACCCTCGATGGACGACCGATCCACTCCGTCCAAAAAGGGTTGATAGTTTTCGTTGATGACCGTTTATCCCGCACCGGCTCGATTTGATCTGGCGGAACTGCTATACTGAAATTTCGTGGATTCGAAGTGATGGAAGGACTGTGCCAACCACCCACACTTGGAAATCGTTCTCTCGCAAAATCGGCAAACGGACTTTTTTGCTGCGAGAATGAGGAAACTCTCCTCAGAGTACTTTCGTCGTCCGGCGAAAATGGTGGTTCTCCAGCTTGACTGTCAAGAGATCCACGATAGGCTGCTCGCGCCAGTTCACCTTCTACCTGCTGTACACGCTCAGATAGCTCTTTGATGTATCTAAACCACGATTATTAGTAAGACTCTTACTCGAGCGACGAAGACGAACCCTTTGCTAGGACCACGCTTCTGCGGTATTCTACTATACTCGCAAGTCTGTCCACTCTTTTGGCAGTTCGTACACGTCTTCAGTTGTCCTGTGCTGTCCGTATCTGCATCACAGCGAATCTTCTTCTTGCGACACTGGTCGCAAGCTCGAGAAACCTTGGATCTTTTGCGCGATGAGCTACCCTGATCGGTGTTCACATCAATGCTTTTGCGCTTGAGCGACGAAAGTAGTGTGGGTGAAGCTCTCGAGTTGTTATTGTTTTGAGCACCAGTCGTGCTCGGTATAGCGTAGTCATGTTCCACGTGGTCGTCATGCCCATTCTTCTGTGTCGTCGCGCCACTCACAGCGCTTGTTGCTGAAAACTTGTGCTCATTTGCTCGAAGACTGTCAGCATTACGAGTAAGGTCATCCGCAGCAACGTATTGTTGAGTCTCTAGGTACTCATAGCTTGGGGTGCTGTACCCTAGCCCTCTGGGCTCGGGATACTGCATCGGAGTTTCGTCAACATCACGAGCAGCTGCCATAGTCTCCTGCAAAAACCTTTGCATATCTATACATCGTAGCACTGTAGCACCCAGAGCTCTGAAAGATGAGATCGACGACTGGCTTCCAGAGTCAGATGCGGCCTATTGGGAGGCACTACCCCACGCTTTTGCCGATGGCACTTGCCCGAAACAGGTTCTCCAGATCTCAAAGAAGGCGTGAGCCATCGCAGCTGCGCCCACCCAAATATTGTCGTCGACATTTACAATTGTTTCAAATACGGGATGTAGTACTGTTACAAGCGGTGAAGGCGCTGTACTGTGTAATGTGTGTTCGTGTTAAACACTTGCAGAAGAGCTAACCGCAGTCTATCTTGTATTTGACCAATCGAGCTCATGAGCTTGGGTGAAGCTCATGTTTCCGCGCAGACATAAACGCATATTCAGGTGCTGTCGAAGCTGTGCGGTGACGAGCAATCGCACAGAACAGGCCGCTGACGATATTGCAAAGCACTAAAACATTACTTCTGTCGAAGAACGACCAGTACTAGGGACGATGAGCCTGCTATTTGGCACTCCTTATTACTCGAGCACGAAGTGACAATGAAAAATTACATGCTGACGCATCGACATGCGCCTGCAGATCAATGCACGAGAAAGTGCCCCAGGATCCATGGATATCATATGTCGAGTATCACCCGATCAACTCTCACGGCAATTGCAAGCGGTCCGGGTGCCTCCTAGCTTGCCATTAAGTCGAATGTCTTCTTCTGGCTTAGGACCTAGTACAACAGCATAACCAGCAGCGTATGAGATATGTTTCCTTTCGCCACCTCGAGGTTTGTTTCTTCCAGCTAAGCTCATTGCTTTATGCTACCAAAAGTGGAAGCTTAGTGCTTGATTCGAAACAGCAAAGCAGTTCCGTTGAGAATCATAGGTAGGAATGGACAATATGCAACTAACGTGCTTGCTCGCTTATCTTGCTAATTTCGCTATGGTTTATCCTCCACGCCTTGTGCGCGATATGGGCTATGCTCACACGATTTAACACCATGTACTCCGTCGAGATGGTTTCGGCCTATTCTGGGGTACATATCTGTGGAGGTAGGGAATATGGCCGATGCGAATGCCGACTGAAAACTGGTCGGTTGAGCTTCTAGTATTCCAGTTCTACGTGTGAGCTTTACGATGTCACGGTCTCTGCACCGTACCAAGACCGGTTTATACTATTCGTGGCGTTGCACTGATGTCAGATATGGGCTGATAGGAGTGCTCGGTTCTTGGCAGAAACGCCAAGCTCCTACTCCGCGTCTTGGCCCTCCACTCGGTCTGGGGTTTGGTTCGTTGTCCATCTTTCGTGGCTTCCGCCCAGCACCTTGGCCATTGTCTACCATTCGGCAGTGTGGACGGTGGATGAAGCATCTGACGAGCTTTTTGGCTAGGTCGCGATGCATCTTTGTGTTTGCCGATGTTCTTGCGAGTATATACTTTATCATCCAACGTGAGGTTGTGACACTCTCGCGGTATATCTCCTTTATCGTCTTCGGCGTTGCTCTTCTATCTCTACAGGAGACAGGTCAACCGTCGAGTATGGAGAAAGACACAACACTCGAATCACAAATCAATGATCACGACATCCTCGGCGAGAAGGTCGGGACTTCTCACGATGAAGCCACTCATATAGGACAGTTGAATGAAGAGGAGCTGGCCCAGGAGAAGAAGCTGAGGAGGAAGATCGACCTTCTGATCATGCCGATGGTCGTTCTGGTCTACTTGATGAACTATATCGATAGAAACAATTATGCTGCAGCTCGATTGCAGGGCCTCGAAGAAGACCTCAACCTGACGCCGTCACAATATCAGACAGGCTTGAGTATTCTCTTTGTTGGGTACATCATTGCTCAAGTACCGTCGAATCTTGTCCTCAACCATCTTGGAAAGCCATCGTGGTATTTAGGCTGTTTCACTATCCTCTGGGGCACAGTCTCAGCGCTTACTAGCTTGGTAAGCAATTTTGGCCAAATCGTAGCTTGCAGGTTTATACTTGGTCTTGTGGAGGCTCCATTTTTCCGTAGGTTTAGATCGACTCCGTAAGACGAGCAGCAGACTGACGAAATATAGCTGGTGTACTTTTCTACTTATCAAAAGTAAGTTTCCTTTTGCTTCTCACGCCAAATGTCCAGCTAATAAGGTCAAAGTGGTATACCAAGAAAGAGCTCAATTTGCGCATGTCGATATTTTATTCAGGATCTCTCATCTCAGGCGCTTTCGGCAACCTGATAGCAGCTGGCATTCTCAATGGCCTGGGTAATTCACATGGGCTTTCACCGTGGCAATGGCTCTATATCATTGAGGGCTCAATCACTGTCTTTGTTGGCATCCTGGTCTGTATCATCCTGCCAGACTTTCCTCATACCTGGAAAGCACTATCTCCAGAGCTCAAACATGTTGCAAATAGGCGGCTCGCAATTGAAGCAGCCGAAGCAGATATCGATGAGGCAGGTGGCATGTCCCAGCTCAAGGGCTTCAAATTAGCAATGACGGACCCCAACACCTATCTGCTCGCTGTCGCGTATATGTGCACAACAGGCGCTGCAGGATTTCAGAACTTCTTCCCAACCTTGACTGGAACGCTCGGCTATTCGCGAACAATATCTCTACTACTCTGTGCACCACCATACATCTTTATCACCATCGGCGCATTATTGCACTCCTGGTTTTCTGATCGTGCCGGCAATCGGTTCTGGTTCTTTATATACCCGATCCCGGTTGTTTGCATCGGCATGGCAGTCTTTATGGCGACCGACAATTTTGGTGCTCGATACTTCAGTCTCTTCCTCATGGTCGTTATCTTCGCCATGAATGGCACGACTTACGCCTGGATCGCGAGTGCAATACCTCGACCTCCTGCCAAGCGAGCTGCCGCATTTGCTTTCATTAATTCCATTGTAAGTACTGAATGAATCAGGTCAAATGCTTCCATGATCTAACTTGTATGTAGGGCAATTCTGCGAGTATCTGGACGCCATTTACCTACCGTGACCAGGACAAGCCTTTCTACAGACCAGCACTAGGCCTCAACATCGCGCTTATGGTTGTTGCCGCAATATGTGGTATCACACTGCGCACAATTCTTACCAGACGCAATGCACGATTGGAAAGGATGGAGAACGAGGATGTAGCATTGAGCGAGAAAGATCTAGCTCGATTGCGCAAGACAGCCGCTGTTGAGGGCATCGATATTGCCGCGGCTCGAAGGCTTCAAAAAGGCTATCGATACATGATCTAAAGAACTCTGTAAAGGTAGAGAATATGGAAGATATGGTCAACGCTATTCGTAAGGCTCAAGGGCACGCGATGTGCAGATCCAATTGTCGAAACTATCTGAAATCGAGAAACATCAGAGGTAGTTCGTGCCAGCAATGTGTCTTTACTAGATGAAAACCTCGCCAAACTGGATCGATCAAATCAGAATTTCCAAAAAGTGCACCTAAACAACTGGGTCCTTGATACATCGCTTTAGGATCCGGTATAGCTAGATTGACCTGTGGTTATGACACGACAAAGCAGAACAATTGCTCGAGTAGGTCCATATGTGCAGGATCACGTTCACAGGAAAATGAATATCCACGAATATGTCGTTGGAAGCAGTTGCGCATGAATGCAACATCTAGCACTCTATGGGCACTAATGGCGAGGATCGCGTATCCTAATTCAACTATCCAATATCGCCTAGCTCGTTACGCGTAAAGGTATCGTAATCGGAATGAACAGCAATAAACGTAATGGTCTCTCATCATGCACCAACCTCCATCTCTACAGATTCCGTCTGCGTGCTTGGATTTGCCCATTCTCCCCAAAGTCCTCTCTTCGCTCGTATCCTTATTGGCAGATCCAGCAGGTTTTCACCTGCCTTCTGTTTCTCCTGGTCTACTTTTATGCAGTCTTTCGTGGCCAAGACCAATGTCTCGAAGAACATTTTTGTCGCATCTTCTCTGCTCGTCCTCTCTTCTGGTATCAACTCTTGCAAAGTAATGTGTTTTCGCGACTGTGTGGCAGGACTGTCTTCATAATCACCAAACACTTCACGTAACCGATGGACAGCGTGCTGTGTGCCGACCGATATTGGTCCGCTGTCTGCTGGATGTACTAATGGCATAGTCGTGTCGTCGAAGCCACCGTCTTCTCCAAGGTAGATACCTTCCCCATCTTCGCCTGGCACTGCTGCAGCCAGCTCTTCTTCTGTCTCTGCAATTGGGACATGCTCTTCTGGCACTGCTGACGCAGTTCGGGCTGGTGATTGCGAGGGTCCACGAATGTCAACAGCCTCATCTTGGATTTCAGCTTCTTCGTCTGCTTGACCTCTATCGAGGCGTGGGCTTTTGTCACTGTGCTCATCTTCTGAAGCAACATCTGCGATGCCACTGTCTCTTTTTCGCTTCCTTCCAGACCTCATCACAACATCGAAACTCAATAAGCCCTGAATTTCCGGAGCCCAAGCACTTCCAAAGGCATCACGCATAGCCTTGTTAACAAAGTCGCCATTCTTCTGCATCTCTAGAAGAGCGGCTAGTTCAGGGTCTTCCTGAGTTTGTGATTTGAGGATTTTCGAACGATCTTGCTCCCAGGTTTTGATCTCGCTGTTGTGCACTACTGTGTCCGTGTCAGGAACCATGGGTTTGAACTTTCTGCCCTGACGCTGTGGTGCAACAACCTCTTCCTCGACTACTGATTCCTGTTGTAGCTGGAACGTACGATCTGCCTCAGCCATAAAATTTGGATCAGCTTCTGAAAGCGGCGTTTCTTCCCTCGCGGCTGTTGCTTCTCTACCTGCAGGCTCTTCATCCTCGGGAAGGGCAAGCTGTTCATCTTCCACGCCAGCCATGGGTACGTCATCTGCTCTTATGGTCGTGTCATGGATGCCTACATCCTCACCAAGGTCAAGTCCAAGATCGTCCTCATATTGTGGTAGATCTGTTGGCTCATCTGGACGTGGTGTTGCTCCACCTCGACCCACTTGCATACTGATTGTCGTATCCTCGATGCCAACATCCTCGCCTAAATCCAGACCTAGGTCATCGTCGTTCATTGGCATATTGCTAGGACCGGAAACGAGTCTATCGCTACTATCCTGCGTATAAGGATTTAACGAGCTCGTCCAATCGTCTTCATCTTCCATTTCTTGATCATCCTGAGTAGTATTTGGTTGTTGAGTCAGTGGAAAGCTGAAGTCTAAGGCAGGGAAGAGATCGTCGATGGTCAGCTGCTCGGGAAGATTGAGATCTATCGTAGTTGAGACCTGTCCAGCAGGAAGATCATGGTTATTCGTAACCCTGAAAGTCATACGAATCTTGGTAAGCGCATCGTTGCAATCGTCCAGCAGATATCGTGCTTTTCGGCCATATATTCTGACAACTCCAAGCATGAGCTGCGCGCTTAGCCGTAGCGCTATAGGTCCTTCTCCCTGTTCGACAATAGTATGCACGCTGTTTGTGATGTCCTGTTGCAGAATCTGCTGCTTCGTAAGCTTGCGCTCGACATTCGAAGCCAGCCAGACTCGAGCCAGTGGCCCTGTCTTCGCTAGAAGTCTCTCTGAGTAGAACATTGTGTATGTGGAGGTGGTGTATCGAGGTGCCCAAGAGTGTCGTGCGGTTTTGTGGTTGTTGCTCTGGGCTGGTGGCTCAAAACAACGCGTCGCGCTTGCGATCAGCGTAGTCGCATCGGCCGCTGTACTCGCTCAATGATTGTGGATTTTCTGTCGCATACTCTGTGATACTACAAGGTGGATTGATGGGATTGTAGTGCGAAAAATTCTAGTCGAGAAGAACGCGTTGACGAGGTATGTGGTTGTTGCGGCGTCGACAAGCAGGGAAGGACCGCCAGGAGTGGCTGGGATGCGCTTCCCAAGCGCGAGTCGATCGGCTAACTTGCCTTATGATGTCACCCAACATAACAGATGCAGGTGCGTCCACTCCGTATGGAGCGCAGTTGCCGATTCGTGCTGCGCGTTAGGTGGATGCTGAGCAGCAGGACAGATTAATAAAAGATTGATCCGATATGTTAGTGTCTGTAGGAATTCAATCGAGGTAAACAGAGCAGTCGTACAGCTACAAATATACCATCGTGATATACCTCACTGTTTCATCAATCTAAGCTCAAATTGACCTGTGAAACAGCCAGCATAACGGAAAGAGTATAGGGGTTCTCGAGTGAAGTTCAGGATGAAAGGACAATAGCAGTAGCAGTATTGACGATGCGAACATGTCAAGATCGGCCACGCCTGCACTGCCTGTCCACAATGCCGATATACGCGAAGGTGACCTACCACGAAAAGCCGCAACGGCCTCAACAATCACGGCCAGCTACTCCTTGTTGACACCAGAAGAAAGCGCGAACAGATTAAGCACATCCATAAGTACTGGTTTGTCGCCTACGGAAGCGCAATCCAGACTTATCAAGAATGGGGCAAATGAACTGCCGCACGAGGAGGAGGAACCTCTATGGCTGCGCTTTCTAAAGCAGTTCAAAGAGACCTTGATTCTGTTGCTGCTTGCTTCGGCTGTCGTATCGTTCTTCATTGGTAACACCGATGACTCTGTGAGCATCACACTTGCTGTGACTATTGTAGTGACAGTTGGATTTGTGCAGGAATACAGATCTGAGAAATCGCTGGAAGCTCTAAACAAATTGGTACCGCATAGTGCTCATATTCGAAGAGCAGCAAGTCATGGTAGACCACGACATGCAGCCGCTGATCGCAATACGATTGAAATGGACCCATTGGTCGATGGATCAACTGAGAAGATGTCTTCGACGATTCCAGCTGCACAGCTCGTGGCCGGCGACGTGGTTCTTTTCTCCACTGGCGATCGCATACCAGCCGATGTGCGCATTACTCACGCGTCCGACCTGTCGATAGATGAGTCGAATTTGACTGGCGAAAACGAGCCAGTCATGAAATACTCGGAAGTGTTGCATCGCGATCACATTCAGAAACAGCTGGATGACATGTCAAGATCAAGCAGTCCTATGCCATATGGTCCTGCCGCAGGCACGGTAGGAGCTGACGTAAGACTCAACGAGCAACACAATATTGCTTTCATGGGCACGCTCGTACGTTCCGGCTACGGAGAAGGTATTGTCATAGCTACGGGTGGGCAAACCGAGTTTGGAACAATTTCATTATCCTTACAAGGGATCGAAGCCCCAAGAACGCCTCTACAACAGTCTATGGATAAGCTAGGTCAACAGCTCAGCTACATGTCATTTGTTGTAATCGGGCTCATCATGCTTGTTGGATTCTTGCAAGGACGAAAACTGCTTGACATGTTCACAATTGGGGTGTCCTTGGCAGTAGCAGCTATACCCGAAGGCTTGCCGATCATCGTGACCGTGACACTTGCACTCGGCGTACTCAGGATGGCTAAAAGAGGCGCGATCGTGCGGAAACTGCCCAGTGTAGAGACTTTGGGCTCGGTCAATGTGGTCTGCAGTGATAAAACGGGTACATTAACGATGAACCACATGACAGTCACAAAACTATGGCATTTCGATGTGCCTGCGCCGATAAGTATCGACAAAGAGACTGCAAGCATTCCGAGCGCTGCAACCAGATCGGTCCTTAGAATCGGCAATATTGCCAATCATGCCAGGCTTTCGAATCCCAGTAGTTCTTCTCCAGCGACTGCCAGCTCGGCGGCAGTTCTGGCCTCTATGAAAGACAGCGATGCTCCACCGTCAAAAAGTCGATGGGTTGGCCAGCCTACCGATGTTGCAGTTATGGATCTACTCGATTCATTTAGCGAGGACGATATTCGTGAAAGCATTGGTCCACGGTCCACGGAAACGCCATTCAGCTCTGAAAGAAAGTGGATGGGTGTGATGATTGCCAGTGCTTTGAGCGAGATGACAAATGGCCTTGGAGGTGGTAATGAAACAGCTTATATCAAAGGTGCACTCGAGCAAGTGCTGCAAAGGTGCGATACCTTTCTTAGCAAAGAAGGTCGAGAAATAATCCTCGATGAGACGAGGAGGCAAGAAGCAATTGCAGCTGCTAAGCAGATGGCAGATGAAGGTCTGCGCGTTATAGCTTTCGCAAGTGGTTCTGTAAAGAGCAGAAGACCACCATCGAGTCGAACCACAACGCCTACAAACGACACGAAACGGTCTCAGGAACCTGACTATTCAGGTTTGTGCTTCGCTGGAATGGTGGGCATGACTGATCCACCCAGAAAGGGTGTGGACAAATCCATTCGAAGACTCCAAAGAGGTGGTGTGAAAGTCATCATGATCACTGGTGATGCTGAAGCTACAGCTGTAGCTATTGGCAAACGGCTTGGTATGAGCCTCAATCCAGGTGCGCGAGAAGTCCTTCGAGGTGACGAGCTGGATAAGATGACAGACATTGAGCTGTCCGAAGCGATTAGCAGGACTAGCGTATTCGCACGAACGAGCCCTGAGCACAAGATGAAGATAATTCGAGCGTTGCAGAAGAACGGTGATGTTGTTGCCATGACTGGTGATGGTGTCAATGATGCGCCTGCTTTAAAGAAGGCCGATATTGGTGTGGCAATGGGCATGCTTGGCACAGATGTCGCAAAAGAGGCAGCTGATATGATCTTGACGGACGACGATTTCTCAACGATATTGACCGCAATTGAGCAGGGCAAAGGCATCTTCTACAACATTCAGAACTTCATCACCTTCCAGCTTAGCACAAGTGTTGCAGCATTAACTTTGCTGCTCATAAGCACAGCGCTCGGCTTCAAGAATCCTCTGAATGCGATGCAAATTTTGTGGATCAACATTCTCATGGACGGCCCACCAGCACAATCTCTGGGTGTCGAACCAGTCGATCCAAGAGTTATGAACGTACCGCCACGATCACGTAATACCAATGTCCTCACACGCCGTCTTCTCCAACGCGTCTTCACACAAGCAGCATTCATAATGATCGGCACAATCTCAGTCTACATCCACGAAATGCTCGACGTCGATGATCCTACAACACACACCAAAACTCTTACAGTCACGAAACGTGACACGACAATGACATTCACCACCTTCGTCCTCTTCGACATGTTCAACGCCCTCACCTGTCGTAGCGAAGCGAAATCCGTGCTTACAGGCGAGCTGCCAGTCTTTGGAAATAAAATGTTTAACTACGCCGTGGCAGGAAGCTTGATAGGTCAAGCTTGCGTGATATACCTACCATTCCTGCAGAAAATCTTTCAGACGGAAGCAATTGGGCTTTGGGATATTTTGGGACTTGTCTGTTTAGCGAGCTCGGTGCTGTGGGTGGATGAAGTTCGTAAATGGCTTTTGAGAAGGCAGACGAGCGGAAGACTACCTGCTGTTGGATATTCGAGCAATGTGTAGCTTAATGAGCAGAGAATATCGTGTATAGCTAGGTATGTATGATAAAGATTAACACGGATACCTATTTTGGAATGACACTTCTCGTGCGAGTGGTGAGATGCTTGACCGGGCAGAAGTCTCGAGCTCTTATCAGCGGCTTTGCCAATCTGCCGCTCTTCAGCTTGTTGTCTGACCTGCTGTTTTGATGCTGATAAAGACCCGGTAATGCACGCGCCTTGTCCTTGTCGTGCGAGAGGGACGTTGTTCCTAAGGATACCACGAAAGGTCTGCTTTGTTGCGTGGATTCGAGCTGCTGCGCTGATCACGTGCAGAAATATGCTTACAGAGCATCGCACGTGACCTATAAAGCGGCAGCCAATTATGTATGCATACATCCTCAGAGTCGGCCGATTTGGCAATATTCACCCACGACAGATCTTGACTTCGTAGAGATGTATAACGTAATTCAGTGGAATGATCATGATTAACATGGAGCACAGACCACTCTCCGTAGTGGCAACTCAAATTATATAGCTGTCTCTCCCTGTGTTGTTGTTATCCTTCACACAACCTGAACCATCATCGTCCTCTCAACTCCTTCTACCACAAATCTGTCCTTCAGGACCAAAAGTTGCATTCGACATGTCTTCCAACCTCAAGCCTATCAAGCTATACAGCCATGCCTCCGGGCCTAATCCTTGGAAAGTCGTCATGTTCCTCGAACAACTTGGCCTTCCGTACGAGGTAGAGTACGTTGACATGAGTGTGAGCCACTCTGAGCCATACACTCTGATCAATCCCAACGGTCGTATGCCAAGTATCGAAGATCCAAACACCGGAATCACACTCTGGGAATCAGGCGCCATCTTGCAGTACCTAGCTCAAACATATGACAAGGACCACAAATACTCTTTCGAATCAGGCACACAAGCTTCTCACCTCGCCAATCAGTGGCTCTTCTACCAGGTTTCAGGCCAAGGACCATACTATGGTCAAGCAGCTTGGTTCCAAAATTTCCATGCTGAGAAGTTGCCAAGTGCTATTGAGCGATACCAGAAGGAGGTTGAGAGAGTGGTTGGTGTGATCGATACGCATTTGAGCAGGAACAAGCTTGAGTATCTTGTAGCTGACAAGGAGAACTCGAAGGGAAAGTTTACTTTTGCGGATCTGAGCTTTGTGCCTTGGGGAAGTGCGACCCAATGGTTGACAGGACGAGATCTGTTCGAGGGTGGAAAGTATCCTGCTTATAAGGCTTGGTTGGATCTTGTTATGGCTCAGTCTGGTGTGAAGAAAGGTCTGGAGCTGAAGGCTGAAGCGATGAAGCAGCAGTGAGCAGGGTGATGAATGGTTTTGATAAGCACCATTGCCAAAATCGTGTTTGTAATAGCAATCAGAAAGTTTTAACTACCATCCTTTGAAATTGGTCGCTTGCTTCTAATATCCTGTTAAGCTTCAATCAAACCTCACTTTCTGCAGATGGTCTTTAGGTTAAAGAAACGCGAAAAGTGATTCTTGCTCTTGATATATAACGGTATGGGATTTTTACTTCCAAACAAGAACATCTGATTATCTTGGAAGCATGGCCTAGTCGGTAAGGCGTTACATGCGTAGCTTCTGCGTGATGTAAAACTCATGTTGGAGCCGAACTAGGGAGAACCTAGTTCGACGTCAACATGAAGTCCCGTGTACCGTGATTGGGAAGGGTCATCCGGGTTGCAAACTGTTAAGATCGCGGGTTCGAGTCCAGCTGTTTCCATCAGTCCTTTTTTGCAATATTTCTGAGCAGCAAAGCGTATACAGCAGCTCGTTTGAACGCCACTGATGCCGTGCTTCGAGCGTCCACTGATTTAGAATATTCGGACGCTCGTGCTAATCTGACAACTCTTTTCCTCAAAGAATGTCGCAACGCATTACATAGGTTTCACGAGTTGAGGCCTGTTCTGTAGCAGACTTCTGATGAATAGGAAAAGTCATCGACTGGCCTGTAACAATCAGCCACAGGTACATGTCGATATGGCTGAGTTACTTCAATCGTTCGTATCGTTCTCAGATGTGTTGCTCAGGGTAGCTGAGATCGGGAAGAACTTGTCCAGTGCGTTGTGACAAGTCATGTTGTTCTTGAGCTCCTCAAATTTAGGCAGCAAAGTCATGCCCTTTGGTAGCAAAGCCGGTCCTTGTTCATTTTGACGCCACGAATCGACGCAGACAGCGCACATCCAGTACAAGCATTCGATCTCAGGTTGTGACCAACTTGAATGATCTTCCTGCCGCAGAAGTCGCGTCAATTCGAGACGAGAAGCACCAAACAACGAAGTGCTGGACCTAGCGTTCGTGAAAGCACTGGCACAATAAAGCAACAACGCCAACGTCAAGTGCTTCTCGATCGTCGTTATCGATGCATCTGGTGTAGCAAGGGACGGACAAGCTTCAAGAAAATCTCTATATTTACGACGTTCGGAGTGCCACATATTGCCAGGTGATAGTGACTGAATACCCTTTTCGCTGGCTTCTGCTATACGGCCGAGCACATCTGTCAGCTCGACTGAGACTTTGCCTTTGAGTATGAGTGATTGAAAGCCCATAGGCAGCTTGACGAAATTGTCTCTGACATCGAATGAGAGCGGAAATGCCGGGTAGACAAGCTGATGCATGGGACGAGAGGTCGAAAAGAGTGCTTCGCCATCTTTCTGTATGACCCAAAAGCTATCAAATTGTGACACCGAGGCTGCGAGAAGGCCATCGTGACCGAGCGCGTCCAAACCTCCTCTTTGCGCGACCATGCGCTTGACGTTGCTTTTGTGCATCTCGAACGACCTGTTGTCACCCAAAAACCTTGCGAGATTGGCCAAAGCTAGCACAGTGATGATTGATATGTCGTCGTTCACCATTGACTCTTGCGCTTCTGCAAACTTTCTTTGGAGCCGAGATATGGCCAAAGCTTGCTGTGCGTGAACATCTTGTGATGTTTTGGATGATGGATTGCAAACCCTCTGCATGATAGCACCAACCATTGCGACACCGGCAGGACGATAGTCTTCGTGCTGCATCAGCTCAAGCCAGTAAGAAGTGTATATATTGGTAACATTGAAGATCGCATATATCGGTTGGTTGACAGGACAAACAACCTGCGTGAAATAGTCGACCGAAGATCTTGCGAAGTCGTCACGAGGAGTGAATCCAAATGGGTCAACACGAAGTCCTCCACTAATGCTTACTTCAGCACTTAGATTGCCAGTCCTCCAGCTGAATTGCATTGCTCTCATATGCTGTCTCCGCTGTACACGTTTCTCATCGTCCTCTGTACCAGCAACCTCACTTTCTGGACTTTTCGGACGCTCATCATTGTCGGACACAAAAACGGCAGGCGGCGATGATCCCGGTTCCGGCTGGTCATGTGGTTGTGTCGATGGAAGAGACACTAGTGCTGTGCGATTCGATTCCTGCAGTCCGAGCTGTAGTCTCAAACGTTTGTTATCCCTGCGCTGTCGAGAGACTGCCGCAGCGTGAGACCGCGCATCTGAATTGGTGATTTTCGCTTCGGCCAAGTTCTTGTTACCTGCGTTGTATGGCACAAAAAGAAAGCTTTCCTTTGGCATCACATCCGCTGCCGTCAATGGAACAGCGCACGCTCAAGAGATTAGCATCGATGAGCGAAGTCTGGGAAGTCGACAATAGACCGGGATCATTGCTAGCGCAAATTTCGTTCAGTCGACTTGATGCTGATGCACATGTCTCGTGACAGAAGTCAATGCCTTCGACTCGGAAGCGGACCGATAGTATTAGTCTGTACAACCAAGAAGTACAATGCAGGTCAGGAGCAAAACTCTGTTGTAGAAAGTTTCTCGAAATTGATTTCGAGATGCGCTTTCCGGCAACGCAAAAGCCGTTGATTCATCAGCGAGGTGGGATGTCCAATGCTTGTCCACATCGCGAATGTGCTGAAGAAGATCTACGAAATGAATGAATGGGGTGGACTTTTTGGGTAGCATCGATGCATGTGGCTTCCGGACGTCGAATAGGCATGTCTAACAGGGGCGATCCACCCAGTGCTTTCTGCATGTGGTAAATTGTGATCACGATCGCTTTCTGCCGGAAAGTCTCTTGTATGCACATGACGAATCATTTACAACTTGCTTGGTTATGCAGACTCCTGTCAGTAGTAGTCTGAAGCTCACGAAAGATCTAGACTGACCTTCAGAATAGAAAGTCCGTGGAGATAGGCCTAATAAGCATTCCTCTCCAGAAATCAGATTTGATGATCCGCGATCACCAACTTCTGCACTGGCAGGAGGTTTGGCAAGCGCCTAATAGCAGTAGGGACAGATAAAACCAGTGCTATAATGGATACTGTGCCACGATGAGAACCTCGTCCCCGGACAAGGTCGGCCTTCGTCCGTGTCGACATGCCCCGAAATGTCCTTGTGTGGCGATCATATACACATCCGTTCGTCTTACTGCAGAGTAGACACGTATCATCTCCTCGGACAAAACATTGAAACAATGACATGAGGCTAGGGTTAGACGGATATGTAAGTTTGTAGGTGGATATAGATGACTAATATGGTACATTACCGTAGCATTGGTCATGGAGAATTGCACCTTTCCAGTCTTGTCATCAATGCCGAAACTTTATGCTTTTCTGAGATCGAGACGTAGATCAAGGGTCCTAGGAAGATACTTGTACCTAGGTAATGTCCAACGTACAATGAATTATGAGCCTCGTTAGGAACTTTTGGCCGTGGTCTTTGTTCTGGTGTACATGTCTTCGCATACTACGATTGGTTGATCGTGATATTTTGACTGCTCTGAGGTCAAGATAAGACTCAGCAGCACCAATCTGACAGAATATTCTGCTGTGAGGATCATCACCAGGTTGTTCTTGGTCGGGACAGGTAGCGTGGCCGACGACAATGCCTTGCCGAAATGGAGTATGTCTTTCGTCGCGACGTAGACGTAGAGAGCGCACATAGTGTACACACGTCCACTTGCTGGATCTCCTCGCTTTTGGACGTGTCCTGGTTTTGGGCTGTGAAGCTCGGTTTCTGACCTCTCATCGTTAGTCTACGATATCCTCTGCAGCGGATGCAACGACACGTGCTTTTTCCGTGCCATAAAACCCGCTTGTTATTGTAGATCGTAGTGGCAGTGCACATATGGACGTGAGTGCACATATGGTTGTGGATGCACACATGAACGTGATTATACTGGTCAGTCCACATCAATGTGCTGTACATGTTGTAGCTGAATTCTGACGATTTCCTATCGCTGACAAACTCTCTGATGCCAACATCAAACACTGGCTTTCGCCTCTTTCTTCAAAGCCTCCTGAGCACCTTCACTCTTGCCAAGCCCAAATTCTCGCAGAATTTCCTCATTGTGTTGACCAATGGCAGGTACAGGGTCGAGTCGCGCTTGTACGTCTCCAGACATCCCAGGTGGAATGGACGTCTTCACCACTCCTGCCTCTGTTTCAACCTCTGCAAATCTCTTTCTAGCTTCTAGTTGAGGATGCTCCCACACATCATTCATGCTGTTCAATTTTGCATTAGCAATTCCAGCTTTCTCTAGCTTCTCTACCAGCTGCACAGCAGTATATCTCTGGAAGGCATTGCACAGGATCTTGTACAACTCATCACGATTCTGCGATCTTGAGGTCGTATTGGTGAATCTCTCGTCCTTTTCCAGCTCCGGCGTTTCAAGAACTTGCTGACAAAGAATGCCCCATTCTCGCTCATTCTGCAGGCCAAGCATCACCTTTCCGTCACTCGCCTCGAACGGGCCATAAGGGTATATACTAGCATGACTGGCACCTTGCCGAGGTGGTGCTGATTGTCCTTGGTAAGCATAGTACAGTGGAAAGCCCATCCATTCGACCATGCTCTCAAGCATGCTAACATCAATTCTGCAACCCTTCCCAGTCTTCGACCTCTGCAGCAGCGCCGCCATAATCGAGCTGTAAGCATACATACCAGCAGAGATATCTGCAATACTACAGCCAACCTTACTCGGCTGTTCCGGTGTCCCAGTAATACTCAACAGCCCAGCCTCACTCTGCACAAGCAAATCATATGCCTTCTTCGTCTTATACGGTCCATCACTTCCATATCCGCTAATCTCACACATGATCAATCCTTCATTCGTCTTCTTCAATTCCTCAAAACTCAGTCCCATACGTGCAGCAGCTCCAGGAACCAGATTTTGAACGAAGACATCGGCTTTCTTGATCAATTCTTTGAGGATGTCTAAATCTTCCGGCTGTTTGATGTCCAGGGCAAGACTCTCCTTATTTCGATTCGTCCATACGAAATGAGAGCATAGCCCATGCACACGTTTATCGTGGTAGCGCACGAAATCTCCTGTGCCAGGACGTTCGATCTTGATCACTCTAGCACCAAGATCAGCTAGTTGTCTCGTACAATATGGACCTGAAATGACTTGTTCTAATGCAACGACAAGAACACCTTCAAGTGGACGATGCGAAGGATGGTTGAAGATATGTCCCGTCGAGCTCACATCCTCTTGAGGTGTGGCCATGCTCCGAGCAGTACTAGACGTGAAAGCTCGTCTTGGCACGATTTTGTGTATAATGTCTGGTCTAAAGACAGTAAATCTCGAGCTAGGGCGATCCAACCAAACGATTCGAGACACTGGGCTGGCCTGGGAGCTCAAGCTGACCCGTTGACAGAGACGTAGCGACCTCATTATGCTCTTGGCCCAATATTTCGAGTGGTTTGCTGCCACTGTCTTCTCTGCTACGTCTTCCTACCAAGCATGCTCATGATTCAGCTTAGCTGAGCACCTGAGAGGATTAACAGAAACGCCCCAGTTTATGAACAGGCTAGCAGTTCAAAAAGAATACATAAGCATCTCGAAACAACTTCATTATACCTCGAAAACTTGGTAGCTCTTCACGCCATGAATCTCGAGACGATCGAAGCATGGTTGACCTCGGTCGGCATCACAACCGTGTGACCGAGCTTCAATCGGCACGATCCGACGCCTGGACATCTGCGCTTTTGTGTGTAGATTGAGGTCCGGAAGAGCGCGTTCGACAGCTTGAGCATGAATACTGTCCGATTTGATTTTGGGGATGATCAAAGAGTGGGAGCCTTGCTTGGGTTTTCCGAGAAACCTGGAAAAGGTCGAATATACGTATTCTTATGTCTGAACCAGTCGGGCAAGTGCCGGCTGTATCTGCTGAAGTATGATGTTCAGGCTTACTCACGACGTTGATAGTGGTGTTACCTTACTCGTTGAGTTGTTGAGGCTCGATTCGCTAGAAATCGGAATGAGATACCAGTTGGTGGTAGAAAACTGTTTGCACATTTTCCAAGTGCAAGGGCGAATGCACTGGGTAGGGCTGGTATAGGTGATCTTCCAAGGACTTTAGGTATGCCTAGGACCTAGTTTCAGGGACACCTAAGGATACCCAGGTATGATCTAACACAGACCGAAAACCGACGAGCAAATAAATTCCCACCATTAGCAGTTATTCCGAAACAAAGCGAAGAGAACGAGTGAAGCAGTTGAGCTGCACCTTGATAATAATGTATTTGTCTCTTCACCTCTCGACAGGACTGCCTGCCTCCTAGGACAGGTCTATAGACCTCCAATATCTGTAACTCGACTGTCTATACTCCAATGAAGTATATGCTCATGGGCCAAGTAGATGTCTACTCTATACACCAAGCCTCCATTATACTTCTCCCGAGTCAAGGCTCAAGGAGCTCTTGCTGGACTGCTTCGCCAAACTCCAAACAATGCACTAACGCTTGCGCTGCATAATTCGTGAACAACTGGCCTCAACCTGCTTCGCTAGATGTGTCGACCTCATCCACAACACCTTTTATTGTTTCGCTTTCGACCTCATTATGGCCCTTTTCTTCTTTTGCCTCTTCCCTGTTCTTCGCAGCCTCGACAGTCGGCCCCTCATTGCTCGGCTTCGTATCAGCATCAAACTGGTCATTTGCGTTTCTTTTCTCGAACCAGCCGCCCTGCTCCCATTGTCCTTGCTTGTAGAGACAACGATTGCGTACCTCATCATTGATCACACCTTTGAGAAGCTCATCCACGCGCTTAAAGTCGACAGGTTTCAAGATCCAGCCATCAAAGCCAGTAGCGATGTATTTGTCCTTCTCTTTCTCTAGCAATGACGCCGAAACTGCAAAGATAGGTATTCTGCCATTCTTACTGGCGCGTGAGGAGAGACATGACGGTCCCTGTGTCTTTTCAACTGCACGAATCATCTTCGTTGAGCTGAAGCCGTCGACGATCGGCATTTGCAAGTCCATCAGAACGGCGTCAAACTCAATTGTCTTCTCGCCGTATGCAGATGAGCACTCCTCTCCATTAACTGTCAGATATGCCGTATGGCCTAGCTTTTCTAGTCTCTTCTTCATGATTCTGCTATTGATCGGGTCGTCTTCTGCTACCAGGACCGAAAAGTTTTTGTCTGACAGTGGTTCAACCTCTTGTATAGCCGCAGGACTGTGCGACCTCGGGATTTCCTCGATATGATGGTCGTGCTGGAATTTGACTCTGTTCGAATTCCTGGACGGGGACGAATATTCAGGTTGTTCGATATCCGGCACACGAACAGGTCGTATAGGCGTTCCGGAATCGCGTACGTTTTGTTGTCCTGGCACCTTCGCCATTGCAGATTTCAGATCCTTCGTTGATCCTATCGATCTCGATTTGGGGACTGTGTCGTTGCCGAATAAAGCTGAACTGTCAGCAGCGCTCTGTGACCTGACTAGTTTCTGCCGAACGCCAAGATGTGAAGAATTGGAATTTTCACGCTCGAACTCCGAGCTACTAAGTCGAAGTGGTTCTTGGATTGCATCAATCAATCGATCAGCATCACTACGGTTGCTGTGCGCGCTAGCGCCACTTTTCCCGCTCTTCATACTGCCAGTCGTGCTGCGTACACTTTCTGTGCTCTCTTTGCGAACGAGTGGATTCGACTCGTTCCGCGACGGTGTTGCAGGTAGTCGCTTAATTAGTGTTACTTCGCCATCAGGTGCAGGCGTAGTGCTTCTGGTCAGGGTCGTTGTCGACTGATTACCCGAAGAGTTTTCACTAATTTGTCTCTGCATAGGTGGCTTTTCGGCAGTATCGACGAGATCGAAACCTAACACGATCGTAAATCTTGAGCCTTGGCCCTCCTCTGTCTTCAAACGGAGCTGTCCATTCATGTTTCGTACGGTGCGCGCAACTACAGCCAGACCAAGGCCTAGAGTCGCACGCACATCATCTCTTTTGCCTGCATCAGACGGCTTGTCATCCAATAGTGCTTGTGCGGTCTCGGTTTCGTAAGTGACCTCTTCGAGTTCTTGGAAAAGTGCATCGACTTTGTCTTGCGACATGCCTACACCTGTATCTTCAATAGCAATTTCTATCTCACATCGTTCTGAACTCGACTGTTCAGTAAGTAACCACGCTTGTACTTTGACACTTCCTTCTTTTGTATGCTGAACTGCATTGGCGATCAAATTCGACACAACTTGTCTCACGCGCCTATGATCGCCTACCACTTGCTGAGGCAGATCACTATCAATCTCGACAATGTACTGAATGCTTTTACGCTTCGCGTCACCTACGAAGGGGTCGGTGGCTTCGCTCATGGTGTGGTGTAAGTCGAAGACTTCTTCTTTCACCAAAGCTTTATTCTCCTCTGTTTTGGTCAGGTCAAGTAAATCGTTGATCACATAGACAAGCGATTTTGATGCTGAATGTGACTTTGCGAGATTCTCTCTTGTTTCTTGGTCTAATGAGCCTTCCAGTGCTATCTCGAGATAGTTGATGATTGCGTTCAACGGTGTTCGGACTTCGTGTGCAGAGTTAGCAAGCAGCAGTTTTGTGAGCTGACTATTTTGCAGCGCAGCTTCCTTCTGCCGCCAGACATCGATGAATTTTCCATAAACCAAACAGAGGACAGATGCAGTTTCGACTTCTTCTTCAGTCCAGTCACGACATCTGCCCACAATCACCTCGCTCCACTGTTTGAAACTTTTTCTTGGCTCGAGATAACCTTCAGTGCCTTCTTTGACGAATTTCTCGTAAGGATTACCTGCCCACTTTACCTCTTGCAAGACACCCCTTCTGAAGAAAGCAATGAAGTCATTACCACCATTCGAGAGAGGCACGTAAAGCACACCTGCCAGAAATTTGAGGCCAGGGCTATATCGCAGATCAGGGAAGTCCATAGCAATATCTTGTGAAGTGTGTACAGAATTGAGTCGCTTTAATCGCAGAAATTCGACCATCGCAAGGACTTCTTGGATGTGACCTTGAGGATTGCCCATGACCTTCGTCTCGTCACGAATAGAAAGCGCACCGACGTCAGCATCGAATAACTGCAAAAGATCTTCAGATGATGCTACAATGTAGCCCGACGGATTCTTCGAGGAGGATGTCGTGTTAATGAGCTTTCGCGCTTGCAAACGCGATGCATAAGACAGCCTTTCTATATTCCTTGATGCTGTATCTCCAACTAGTCGGCACATTTTTCTTATTGGGAAAGAAACTCGCATGCCCTGCTGTCCGTAAGAATGGCAAGCTATCAGTCCCCACAGCTCGTTAAAAGCGTTGATCGATATCGACATCGATGCACGAACAGCCATGTTTTTCAAATACTTGATATGTATAGGTGACATAGCTCGCAGATAAGCGTGTGTTAGGTCAAGAGGTTTCTCTAGATCTTCAACTGTCCTGCACACAAGTCGAGCCGTTTCTTGATCTCTGTCATAGAGCAGTCTGACCTTGTTGATCTTATAAAGATCACGAGCTTGTTTGGGTATGTCCGAGGCTGGAAAGTTCAAGCCTTTGAAGAGATCTTTTGTCGCCCTGGGATCAACCAATTCTGCAACGACTCGACCATTCCAGGCGTGATCGAATTGATAGATCATGACACGATGAAAGCCTGACAGCTCTTTGACCACGCCTATCAAAACCTTCAAAAAGATAGGCAAAGTCGGTGCATTCGCGAGTTGCTCCTGCACTTGAGACATGATATTGAAGACTTCCATGGCCGCTGCTTCACCGCGTTTCTTCCGTGCACTTCGCAGTACTCGTAATGGTTTGCTAATATTAACAGTACTTTCTGCGAATTCTTCTGCTGTTGGCTCACTTCCCAGTGTGTCCTCTGGTAATTCTGGCGTAGTTTCGTCTCGTGGCACTAAAGGAAAGTCCGGATCGTCCTCTATTTCGAATTCACATATGATCATTTCCTTGTCACCCGTAGACTGGTGCATAGCACACCACAACTTTCGCGTTCGATGATGAGGTGGTCGAACTGCGAGCATGAAAACTTCTGGACCGTTGGCAACCACATCCCCGGAGTCTTCGTCACGTATGAAATCCAAATGATCTAATAGATTGTCCGCTTGCTCGTCTGAGAAAATGTCGAGAAAGTTATCAAGTTTGAACAACTGCGACGGAGTGTAACCAATAATTCGTAAAGAGTTCTCACTGACTACATGTACAATCAGTCTACCATCTTCCTCCTTGAAAGCAAGCAGCAGACCAAAGCTCTGCACAGCACCAGGTATGTGGATGGGCTCATCCTCGCATCTCTGAAGGGTTTCGCCGTCACGGCCTGTGATGACAGCATGGCCACCATCAGTGACAATGTGCTTGAATCGTGCTGTGATGAGAGGCGTTTCATCGTTCGTTTTGACGGAGCCCGCTCTGCTATTGATTGATGCGCCACCAGCAGATATGCTAGACTTTGTCGACCTGATCGAGTCCGTGTCTTGACCGAGTATGCCAGTAATTGTCTGATTATGTGAGGAGGTTATCTGTGGATAGTCTTGGTCTCTGGAAGAGCGTCTGGTTGTGTCTGCCGTCGAGCCATTATGATAGTTGCGGTGCTGTGCGGCACCTACAGACTTTCTTCGAGGGTACGGATTACTGCTAGATCCTTTGTTGTCACCGACAGGCG
The DNA here is from genome assembly GCA_022813495.1 of Pasadenomyces melaninifex. Taxonomy (NCBI): domain Eukaryota; kingdom Fungi; phylum Ascomycota; class Dothideomycetes; genus Pasadenomyces; species Pasadenomyces melaninifex. The sequence goes on from JAKLMI010000010.1 coordinate 154,777, forward strand.
AATCAGGTCGGTCACTTTTGCCACCAGCATCACTTTGTGCTCGTCTTCCTGCTAAAGTGCCTTCTCCACCGAGCGTCAGACCAGGATAGCCGTCACTAGAATCACTCCGTATCATCGGCGTTGCGTGGGGGTCTATCGACACAGCTGACCTTATAGGGAAAACACGATCCACGATGCCAGGACTAGCGACACCATGGTTCGACCCTGCTGGCGAGGGAGGGGTATCTCTGTTCCCTGTAAACATGCTCACGGACGATGTCCGGACCGTGCCCGGCATTCTCGCCTGCCTTTGACTCTGTGCATAGCTCGCCTGAGAGGATATCGATCGCTGCGACGGCGTAGGAGAAGGCGGCGGAGGTCGTTGGTCGACCTCTGGCATTGCTGTTTGTGGTGATCTGATTGTGTGTCGATAGATCAGAGCAGTCTCTTAGAGGCCTAATAGCCCAGCAGCACGTGGCTGCGTGTTGCCCGCAATATGAAACCAATATAGCCTTCCCTCAAGCTGTCAACGTTGCACATGTCTTGCGCCTCTAACGCCCCATTTGCACGTGGTTAATCGGGTTGTCGTGCCAGCAATATCACTCAGCGATGAGGTGTGGCAAAGGCTCTGCGACGGCTAAAGAAAGGATACTTGATATGAGAGCCAGAGGAGAGAACGCAAAGATATCTGTTATCGGCTGTCGGTTCGTGGGTCGAGTTCTAGTAGGAGAAAATTGTAGGCGGCAGGAGCGAGCGCTGTTGTCGACGACACTTTCGGAAACGACACAGATGCCTTAGAAATAAAGCAAGGACGTTATCGCAGCGGTAACAAGCAGAACGAACGCTATAGAAGTTGAAGTGGCGGCGAGTGGTGGAAGGAAATCACGACTCAGTAGCGCACCGATGCCAAAGTCTATTTCCCAAGTGCTACTGCAACCAGTACCACCTGACTGGCAGAACCTCAACGTGTCTATCACGAACGAACTGTATAAGATCTACATGCTTGTACGAATTGACACTCCGATGGATTACTGTATTGCATATAGGCTTATCATATGCTGTCTCGCTTCTGGTTTCTTAGGCGAGCATAGATTTGGACAGCCAGGGTCTTAAAACGAGCACGAAGCTAGTGTCTGGCAGGACATTTCCCGGGCCTCACAAGCCCAAAGGACAACCAGGATTCATACCTGAACTGGTTGTTTCTGTGGCTGCAGACCATCCAGCAAAAGTTCTCTGCTCCAGCCAAGGCACGAATTTCGTGCTGAAAATGTCATCCCGCAGAGCCGCACACCGGCGCTCCCTGACCACTCCATCATCTGTGCTACAGCACAGGCTGCAATGAGACCTGCTCCTTGGCTGGTGAAACAGATGCTGTGAGCTGTGCTGAAAGCAGAGGCCAAGTAGATCTATTGATGGTCAAATGATAGAAGCTGTCTCACGTTGGCGCCACAGTTCCATCTGTCTGCATGGACAGATGCACATCTCGTATATGTCATGTAGATCATAGTGTTCCAAGGTCTGCCAGCTTGAGAAGCAAAGACTCTAAGCACTCTTCATGCAAACAGTATCATAGTAGATGCAATCGTAGTGGACAGGCTATACTTGCCGGCAGTCGTACATAGAATAATACCACTTTAGTGCTTCAGTATTGGCTTTGGCTAACGCTGGGCGGAAGCTCGATGATGTCTTCAGATCGCGATCTGAAACGGAACAAACGTGCTTCTTGCCGAAAGTCTATGATCAGTGTCAGGCTCACCATATTTATTATTGAGAAACACCCGTCAGCTGTCGAGTATGTGCCTTTCTTCAATACTGTATACCTATGTAGTACCGTGGAGACGCTGGTGCCGCTCTCCTTTGGCACCAGCCCGGCATGTTCTGAACCGTCATGTGCCTGTGACGTAAATCGTAGAGCGCAATCCTGCAATGGGGAAGCCACAGAAGCAGGTTCAAGCCGACCAACCGAATCACGAAGCTCCGAAGACCTGTGCCACAAATCAATCTTGCTGGATAATAAATTTGTTGACCTATCTGAAGCGGCAATTTACGGGACTGGTTCGCAACGACGGTAGGAGTAGTACTTCTTGCTTGGTATGCACAACTCGAAAAGGAGGTCGTAGTATGAAACTATTCGTTCTACGACTGCAATTGAAGTAGTAGATCCTCGAAGCGATCGAGGAAACTTGATATGAAAGAAGCTTGGTAATAGATTGCTTTTGGTGTAGTGGTACTTCTTATACAGACACAAATCTCGAGTATACGAATATTATCCTACTCAAAACTGAGTCATTCAAGCTCAAAGCAATATTGCCAGACATCTAACACAGCTTAAGCAGTATAAGTCGAAGCAGACACATTGCCACCACGTCCAGTCCAGTTGACGTGAGTGTAAGCACCTTCTGGGTACTTCTCATTGGCGTATTCTGGCTTGATTTGGAACGTGTGAGCACCAAAGTAGTCACGTTGAGCTTGCAGCAAGTTGGCTGGCAAGTCCTTGGTGCGGTAGCCGTCGTAGAATGATAATGCGGTCGCGAAGGCTGGAGTTGGAATACCCCAAGCGACAGCCTTACCAATGACGTCTCGCCATCCTGGCTGAGCCTTGTGGATGGCCTTGTTGAAGAAGTCGTTGAAGAGCAGGTTCTCCAAATCCGGGTTGTCACGGTAAGCAGATGTGATATCCTTCAAAAAGACGGATCGGATGATGCAGCCACCTCGCCACATAAGAGCAATAGATGGCTTGTTCAGCTTCCACTTGTACTCCTTGGCAGCGTTCTGAATCAACATGAAACCTTGAGCATACGAAATGATCTTGGAGGCATATAGAGCTTGCTCGAGGTTGGCCAAAAACTCCTTCTTGTCACCTGAGAAATTTGGCTTAGGACCGTCCAGGAGCTTGGCAGCTCGACCTCGCTCTTCCTTGAGGGAAGACAAGCACCGAGCAAACACAGCCTCACCAATCAATGTGACTGGCATACCGAGATCAAGAGCGTTGATGGCGGTCCACTTTCCAGTGCCTTTCTGACCAGCAGAGTCGAGGATCTTCTCAACAAGCGGCTTGCCATCGTCGTCGTTAAATGCAAGAACATCTCGGGTGATCTCGATCAAGAATGAGTCAAGTACACCCTTGTTCCACTGAGAGAAAGTCTCGGACATCTCAGAATAGCTCATGCCGAGACCACGCTTCATGATATCGTACGCCTCGCAAATCAGCTGCATGTCACCGTATTCAATACCATTGTGCACCATCTTGACATAGTGACCAGCACCTTCATCACCGACCCAGTCACAGCATGGCTCGCCGTCAGACTTGGCTGCGATTGACTGGAAAATATCCTTGATATGTGGCCAGGCCTCCTCGTTACCACCAGGCATAAGAGATGGACCGTATCGAGCACCTTCCTCACCACCAGAGACACCGGTTCCGACAAATCGAATACCCTTTGAGGCGAGATACTTCGTTCGACGGTTGGAGTCTGGAAAATGAGAGTTACCACCATCGATGATGATGTCGCCAGGGTCGCAGTATGGGAGAAGCTTCTCGATGAAGTCGTCGACTGCTGGACCAGCCATGACAAGCAACATCATTCGTCGAGGCTTCTTGAGCTTAGAAGCAAACTCCTCGATCGAGTGAGCACCAACAATGGACTTTCCTGCAAGCTGGATTAGCTTAGTTATTCTCTTTCACCTAAATATTGCTCACCTTTAGCCTCATTCTCCAAGAAACGATCGACCTTGGAAACAGTTCGGTTGAAGGCAACCACAGTGTAGCCATGATCAGCAGCATTGAGAATCAGGTTCTGGCCCATGACGGCCAGACCAATGAGACCAAAATCACCACTAGGATCATCATGCGCTTTGAGACTGGCAGTGATGCCAGCCAAACGCGCACTAAGTCAGTACAAGCTCGTCAGGATAGGCACTTGCAAGGAAAGAGGTGTATGAAGCTCTAAACACCCCAAAATAGATTCAATGACTGAGGACAACTTACACTGGGTCAGACATGTTTGCTGATTTTTGTTGAGAAGGACTTGAGTGAAAGTCTTGCTTGTGCTTGTGAAGATTGAAGATTGTAGCAAAGGAAGCTGTTCAAACGATCTCTGTCTAATGCACCGAAAAAGACGAGAGACACGATTGAGAATAGAACTGCAAGAGCAAATTTGCAAAACGTAGCACTTTGTATATGAACTTTCTGTTGTCGCGGATGCAGAGCCCCACTACGTAAGTAACCGCGAGGGGCGCACCTGCCGTAATGCTGCCGGATTACATACGCCGGCATTCTTCACTTTGTACACACCCGACTCAACACTGCTAGTAATGAGCCCACGATTAGGCCTATTCTCAAAGCTTCCTTCACACACTGCGTACGTCTCATTGGGCCTGGGAGGCTTTTGAATTGTTCCTCGTCAACTTCTGTTTCGTAGACTGTCTGCTGCATGCCACCCCTGGAACTTTGATAGCCTGGGATGTGTTACACGTTTTGAAGACGAATCCACTGTATGGTGCTACGAAAAGATACTCGTCTGCTTCGGGAAAGGGACACTTGACTCAGCACATGTGCTGAATTGGTTCGCTAAGCTTCCCGACCATATGACTACTGTACTTGACGGATAGACAAGCCCAACCATTCTGCAAGCTTCTAGTCACGTAGTGTTTTCCGTATAAGTTCAGCTAGTCATCATGATAGTTCATTCGCTGACCGCAAGTAATCCCCTCAACATCCAGCAGGTACGATTTTCGTGGTGCAGAATGGATGCCTTGTAATCACAAAAGTTTCTGCCTCGTTCAGCTGCTTAGGCATCAGGCATCACATGTGTTACTGCCACTTCTGCGACAACGACGTTGTTCATATTCAAGCCAAAATGGATTATCAATAGCGTTCACTATTAGCTCCTCACAAGTCTGGCTGAAATTGATCACCAGCTTAAGGCGCGTCTGGTACGACTTACAATCATTTTTTAGTCTCTCAGGCTTTTGGTACGTTCTCACCACAACTTTAGACAAGAAACAGATATTCATTATGGCGTATCCAGGCGCCCCAGGACATTCATTGCCACCAAAGCCACCTCCGTCGTCGATCGCAGCAGGTCCAAAGCCCAACAATGGCTTCAAGCCAGCCTTTACCGCTTTCGCGCCTCGAGCCGTAGCAAGCACAAGCCGAACGCCTAGCTCAGCACAACATTCTGCAGCGCCAATCTCAAATTATAACACACAACCATCGTACCAAGCGCAGCCGCAGTACGAAGCCAATCAACAATATCCTGGCGCCCCTCAGATAAAGAATCCATTTGTACCTACGCCTGCAGGCACAGGTCAAGCAGATCCATATGGTGGCTACGACCCTGAGTATGAAGCGCAAATCCAGCAATGGCAGTCGGCGTATTCGGGCAAGGACGAGAAGTCAGGCTACAGCAAGAGCGCTGCTCCAGTGATCAGAGCCGATCCCACAAACAAGACAGAGGCACAGAAGACGGTGCAACGATCAGGAGGAGGCACATCATGGACAGATGACTCTCTTCTCGAATGGGATCCGGCGCATTTTCGAATCTTCGTTGGCAACCTCGCTGGTGAAGTCACGGACGACTCGCTGCTAAAAGCATTCGCCAAGTATCCATCTGTGCAAAAAGCACGAGTGATCAGAGACAAGCGTACGACGAAGAGTAAAGGATTTGGATTTGTGAGCTTTGCAAATGGAGACGACTATTTCCAGGCTGCGAGGGACATGCAGGGGAAGTATATTGGTAGTCATCCCGTGCTGATAAAGCGAGCAATGACTGAAGTGCGGCCAACGACGGTAAAGAACGACAAGTATGGCAAGAATAAGAACAAGCACAAAGGTGCTGGTGGACACAACAAAGTCGAGCACGGTGGCATAGATAAGAAGCCGCAGAAGACCAAGAACGGACTGAAGATTTTGGGGTGAGCATATTGTGGCTCTTCTCTAGATGTCCAGCTCAAGCTATATAAGAGGTTGTGGCTCTTTCACCTTCATGGCAGGAACCATTCCTAGAACTTCCATCTCGCGATACATTTCAAACACAGATTCCACAGTATCCACGAAACCGGTCCAGCCAAGTCGACGAGCCTTGTTCGCATTCAGCATAATCGGCATGAATGCGTAGTCAGCAAATGTAAAGTTGGCCTCAACATCATCGAAAGGGTTGTGAGTCAGTCGTCCACCAGATTGCTTCATCAGCTGTTGCCATGCCTCTTTGTTATTCGGGTCTTGAGCCCAAGCAGTAAAGGTCATCGAAGCACGAATCTTCGTAGGCGGACCGTACCCCATAGGCGTTTCTTGGCCTGACCTCCCAGTAATCTCTTGATACTTGCTGTCATCTTCAGTCGGTGGGTTGACACCCTTTTCAACTCCGAACCACCTCGTCAACTCGTGGTAAAATCTATCCCAGCTGAACGGTCCACTATCAGTCGAGTTGAATCTCTGGTTCTTACACTTCTCCTCCAGAATCGCCCACTCACTGAGATATCCAGTCAATCTTGCAGTAGAGTGAAAGCTCAGACTCTGCCAAGCATTCCAATCACCTCCAAAAGTAAGCGGCTCTCCCTTCTGAGCTTGCACTGCAGCATACACCGAGAAAGGATGCAAAGCATTCATCTGGGCATTGTTCACAGCACCGAGGATCCAAGCTGGCATGACGACGTTCCAGTCAACACCATTCTCCTTGCAGTACTTGAAGAGTGCGTCTTCCTGCGGATAATAGAAATTTGGTTCCAGGTGCTTTGGCTGTGGATCAGATTCAACAGACGGTGTCCTTGCACGGCCAATATGAATACCATAATTCTTCGCACCAGTTTGCAACAAGAATCTCTTCGGCTTGATTCCAGCTTGCGGAAGAGCATCGAGGAAATTCTGTAACAGAGCTGAATTGACCTTGACCAGTTCATCTGCATTCGACCATGCGGCTGATCCTGGTGGGGGCTTGGGCTGCAAATACGAGTAGAAGAAGATATAGTCTGCTCGTAGATTTGCTCCCTTCAATTTCTCAGCGATCTTATCGCCTGACTCAAGGAAGTCACAGGCGACGTGCTGGACGCGGCTTCTCTGCTCGTCAGTCAGGAGCTGCATCATTTGTTCTGGTGGTGGACGACGCGAGAGAGCATAGATCTTTGTCCATCGCTCTGGTGCGTCGAGGAGTGCTCGCATCGTGCCGAAGCCGGAGATGCCATTTGCACCAGTGATGATGGCATGCTGGTCTTTGATTGAAGAATCGAAGTCAGGTAGATTATGGTAGATACCTATATTACGTAGTGGAAGCTTCTCGGAACCCATTTGGTCGAATGTCGTCTGACACTATACACCTTAATGTCCTTCTTATACTCTGTTGTGCTATTACGAAGAAGTTGTACGTTCCTTGTAAGAAGTGCTTCTGAGACCATGCATCTCCGTCATCCAATCCAATTGTGGAGATAGGTACTCATCAGCCATAGCTGGGAACATAGAGCATGAGGAGAAAAGTTTCTAGTTCTGACCTGCATAACACTAGTATCTTACAGCCTCGGAAGCTGAACTTGTTGACTCCAAATTACAAATCATCACCTAGGGCACACTACAGAAAAGCAGACAAACAAGAACTGTAGCACAATACGAGCGACAGAAGCAGGAGTAATACTTTAGCGGAAATAATCCATTTTCTATTCCAAACGTCGACAAAGGTGTTTCCCAAAAATCATTGAGCACTGTAGCTAGAAGTAGTGCTCAAGTCGTTTCAGCCTCCATTGCAGTAAGCACACCACTTCAGCTTGCTTTCCGGTCCACGGTTGCCATTTTAGTATACCATTACCATACAATCCATCTCGAAGGGCCAAAGAGCCTCGATCAAAGAGTCGGACTGCTCTCCATAAGCTCGAGCAGTGGTTGACTCATCGATCGTGTTTGTTTATGTGAACTGTCCGAGTAGCCTGCTCAGACATTTGATCCTTGTATAGAGCCGCTTAGACGCAAAGGCCGGCAACGCAGAGACTGGCGCAGCAGTCGCTGTTGTTGTCGCAAGACTGGAGGAGTGGGCTGCATTCACGCTATGAAGGATTAGTTTGTGATTAGAGTCGGTGTTCAAGATGAGCTTACCTCGTAGCCGTTGTTGTTGTTGTTGTTTGACATCTGAAGTGGATTAGTTTAGGTTCAAGTACATAAGGGAGTGAGATTACCTCGTTGCCGTTTCCATTGTCTCCGTTAGTAGGAGCAGCAACAGCGAGAGCTGCGAAGAAGGTGATGATAGTAATGATGTTGAACTGCATTTTGATGGTGGTTGTTGAAGTGCTGAAGAGCGAATTGAAATTTGTTTAAATGAGTGACTTTTGCTTTGTATTGCTTGAGTTGCTGTCTGATCTGATCGTTGAAGAGGCGGCTGAGTCGAGCTTATGTAGAATACGAAGCATTCCGCGAGGTTGTGGACAAGGTCAATGCTCGTGCTTGAGTGTGTTACAGCAAGTTATGATCTGCATACCACATTTGCTGAAGAGGTGGACTTGGTCTGTGAGCAACGTCGCATATTGCCAGGGACCATCGCTTGGACCTGTAAATCGTCATCGCAGAGTGCAATGTCAGTGCCTCATATGTAAGCTAAGGATACCGAGGACGACATTCTGGTAAAAGTGCAATTCCACCACATAGCGAAGTAGACATACCTAGCAACACCAATGCTGCTATTAGATTCCACGAGACAAGAGCTTTGGCATTAGTAGACAGGTGTCAGGTGCCAGATTTAGCGACGACGATAGCTTTCAAAATCATGAACGACATCATTTCCACAGTGATCACCCAGGTACGCAGAGGAAAAAGGCCGGGACTATATTGAGCAGTTTGTGCTTCGCCTCGTTCTTGGTCGACTGACAGATTTGTATCGGTTGTGTGTGCCGTCGAGACAGTACGTCGCGATCACATCAACGCCAAAAATGTGTCCAATAGCGTCGATGCCATTTCTGCATGATGCGACCTCAACTGGATAATATGAGAAACATCACTCGAAATTTAGTTCTGGCTTCGAATACTGCATCCTGGACTGCGACGGATATCTCCACTCGGAGCGACATCCGATGATAGAGTGTAGACAACCAATAACGCAAGATTCGTCCTTGATCATCATTATTGAACCCCGAGGAGAAGCCAGACGTTCTGAAGATCGAGTTATATGATATAGACTTTCCATTTACTGCTTGAATAATATTGACCGACACAGCAGAATCTCGTGCCCTATTGCGTAACAGCTAATCATTCTTACTCACACAGCTCAACATGGTCCAAGTCGACAAGCACTACCTGCCACCTACGGCATTGATACCAAACTCCCCCTTCCCGCTCCTACACTACAAGGGTGTGCTATCGGAAGAGGACAGGAAACCAGAGAACATCCACGAGCTCACAGCAAAGAACGGCTGGAAGACACAATGGATCTTTCGTTACGATCCAACGCAAGATTCCCATTATCACTCCCAAGCACATGAATGCATGGCAGTATTGACAGGCACTGCTACGATACGCTTCGGTGTGGCAGACACGTCGCCTGACAAGGAGCTCAACACACATGGTCCGGCCAAAGAGGACGGCGGCGTAGAGGTCTTTGCGCAGGCTGGAGACGTTTTTATACTTCCAGCTGGCACGGCCCATAAGACCATGAGCACAACAGAAGGGAGCACATTCAAGCTGCTTACACCTGGTGGTGGTCATGGTATAGCTGAAGATCACGAAACCGCGAAAGAAGAGCTTAAGAAGATTGAGCTTAGCGGGTATACAATGATGGGTTGCTATCCTGTTGGCCAGAACTGGGACTTTTTCGTTGGCGGGGAAAATAAAGGTGAGTATGAGAAGGTATGGTCAGTACCGAAGCCCAAGGCGGATCCGATACTTGGGGAGTCGGGTGAAGGTCTGGTAGGGCAGTGGAAAGAGAACAAAGCGAAATTGTAGAACTGATAGAATTGGTACTCCTTATGGTCAGGAACTCTCAGTCCTCCGGGAATTCCCTGTTAGTGAGATCGAACCACGCTTGCACACAAAAGACACGTCTATCATGACTTTTCACGTCAATTTTGACGGAGTAATTGCCCTAGAATAGGTGTTAGTGCCCTTCCATAATCTGACACAAGTGTATAGGGTATCTTACCTGGCCAATACCGAAGTACACGAACTCCGGCTTGATGATGGTGGCGTTGCCTTTGGCTGGCGGACAGCCAGTGCTTCTGCCATCCATCTCTAAGAAACCACCAGGCTCCATATCCAGGAACTGACAGACATTTTTCTCAAAGGTGAAATCGATACCATCACGGTCCTCATTCCGGACCGAAGCACTCAATCGGAATGATTTGTCCTTGTCGAGTATAGTTTCTCGAAAATTGCCATGCGCGTGGAAGACGTAAGGGTAATTTATCCGTGGCGGGTTTGGGTTTAGTACCATCTTGTAGATTTCAAAGAGGTCTGTCTCAGGGTTGGACTCGGGGCAGTAGAAGAAGGGGGAGTCTCCAGTCTCGTCTCCCGGAAAACTCGAGTTTGAGTGTCGCAATTCTCCTTGTCTGTTGTGCGCCAGTGCTTGCTGTGAGGGAGCGTTTGGCTTTAGAATTTTCTCATAGCGTGGACCTGATATTTCCGAAGGTAGTAATCCTGAGCTCGAGGGCGCTGACTTGGCTCCATTGTCCAACAACAGCAGAAATACACTGGCAACCACGATCATGGATCGCAGAAGTTTCCCTTCACTAACAAAAGACATTATTTCAGAAGAAAGTGAAGGAAATTATCCAGACGCAGCGCCACGGGAGACGCAAGTAAACCGACAATGCGTGCTCGACTTTAGAGCATAGAACATGGCAGTGAAAGTAAGCTAGACCTGGTCGCGCGTAAATGGTGTCTCAAGCTTGGTTAACAGACGCCGGCCAGGCCACCGAGCAAGCGCTCAGCCGCAATCGACACGTCTCGACGGAATGGAATCACTGGCGGCACTCTGGCTTGACAGAACCAAGTACGAAGCTTGGAAACATGCAGTGACCGTGAGACGGCCAAGTCAACACGAATTGTGATCTTCACTTGGTCGGCCAGACTCCACATGCAGTTGCTTACAGATTCTCAGGCGGCGTTTTCTAAACCCTAGGAAATACTAGGATGCCACCTAGATAGCCAGCTTTCTGGGCTCTGAGGCGCCTAGAGCTAGGACTTGTTAGGCGTCATTGGTGTTAGCCACCACAAGTCTTGGCAAGTACCTAACCCTTTTCTAAAGCCGATATTCTGTTGCACCTTCAACCTGCACAACCATCTCATGCACTTTAACAAAGTTAAACTTCGCTCGAGCCTGCCCAAAAACCATTAGACCCTTTGGAGAGGAGTAACTATGCCTCGTGGCCTTCAACACGGCTCTTTTCGAGTCACAAGTTGTTCCAGAGCGCTTCTATATTGGTTCGTTACGATGCACAACTATGTTAGACGTTCTAATCGGGCTCTGTCAGTCCACTGCTGCCCTTTGATTGCAGTATTTCGCGCCACAGGTATTGTCTGAGCAGCAAGAGGTGTGGCTGTCCAGATGTATATAAGTAAGATGGATGTCAGCCCATAGTGGGTGTCAATCATTCGAGCAGGAACCATTACAATTATAACAATCATCTTACTGTGCGTTTTGCAGCCTAATTTTTGCTTCAAGACTAGCTCAGAACATTCCAATTCTTGACCTACGCCTTTATCGCTGAGCTCAAATGTTGTCTCATTTATTTACCATTGCGGTGGTTGCGTTGCAGGTTTGTGCAACACCGGTACAGCTTTACGGCACACCCTTCTCACCCCTGCGTGCTAGAGAGGCAGTCGACATCAGTTCTTTCATCGCTCTAGGTGAATCGTATGCTACAGGAGTTGGTGCTGGTGTACCTGATGAGAGCGTGCTAACTTCTCGATGCCTACGCTACAACCAGTCATATCCTCGAGTTCTGGCTCACGACAACAATCTGCAAGGTCCTGCTGACGGAACGCGGCTGATCAATAACGCATGTTCTGGTCAAACCATTCCCCAGATTGTCAACACACAGTTCAACGACACTGATAGCAGAAACTTCGCTGCATTTGGACAACCACAATTTGCTACAATCAGCGCAGCAGGAGATGACATCGAATTCAAGGAGCTGGTACTCAGCTGCATCTATGAATTTCCGTACAAGCCCAAAAAGTGTCAGGATCAGATTGCTAGATCAAACGCATTACTGGAGGCCCCTGCATTTATAGGATCAATTGTGAACCTTGTCGAGACTACTCTCAACAAGGGTTTGGTCAACCACAAAGACTTTAGGATCTACTACCTGTTGTACGCGCAGTTCTTCAACGACAAAGAGACGAGCCCAGATTTTTGTTCACAAAAAAGCTGGAGCCGCTGCAAGTTCTGGCAGCGGGGATGTGAGAAGCTGCCCCTGACCATCGATCTGAGGCAGCAGCTGAACCAGCTTGCCGCAGTTCTGAATGCGAAAATATTTAATGCAGTCTCACAGTTCACAGATACGGTGCAAGATGGCAATGGTAAGCCGCTAGTAAAGTATGTCAACATGGACGATCTGATGCAAGGTCACCGATACTGTGAACAGGGTAAACAGGAACCTGTGAACAATGACGACGATATATGGTTCTTTCAGTGGCTGGACGATGAATCGACCAATGACGATGGCAAACACGAATTCTACAACATGGTCGCAAATCGTCTCACAAATGCTCCTAATGTTGAGACATTACAAGACAATTCGCTAAGTGGAAGCACTTCATTTAGCGCAGAAGACTTTCTTCAGGCTTCAATTGAGGTGGCTAATGCAAATCCGGTTCTGGCAAGCTCTATCGAAGCAGAAGGAGCGATCACGAACAAAGTCAAGACTTTTCATCCCAAGAGCGCTGCTCATGGCATGATCGAGCAAAGACTACTAGCATTAGTTCAGCAGGACTATGCGGTTTCTGTCTAGATTGAGGCTCTCCCGCAGAGTGACTTTCCGGGCAAAGCGACAGCCTTGATATTCGTTACAGCGAGTATCAAAGTCATTGCCAACATTACGCGACCGAGCGACTCCTTCTTATGCTTTGATGTTGATCATTGAAGTCCATTTCTTACGTCTTACCTGTACTATATCATATTGTCATAAGTATTGTATTGCTTGTATGAATTATTGTCCTTCCTCAGATGGAGCCTGATACAAGTATGGCTAATCAACTAGATATATTCCTGAGACAATGGCTTGTCAGAAAATGCCGATTTGAGAGGGTGCTACCCATTCACCGTGGTTATGGCCCTTCACAGGCCATTCATGTACTAAGTGAGAACGGTCTGCTGGCGCCGGCCATGCTCGCCTGTACCAGTGCTGTTCGCATTGGCTAGATAGACTTTGGCTGCAGGCTTTCGACCCAATATCTGGCGTTGGCTCCAATTGTGCTGTAGATCTACCATAAAGTCGGTTGTCCTTCATGCTTCCTCGAACCGCTACAGCGTACTGGACATCACATCTATGCATCAGCCAGTGAATTGATGAGCATTATGGGGAAATCCTTTGGTCACGGCTGTGATTAATCTATCCTTTCTGACATCGTGCTCTGCCTTCTCTCAGGTATTCCCGCTTCTTCCCGGTCGATGTCTTCGGATCAAGACGCATCAGTATTGCGCCGGCTATAGAAGAGAGCAAACAGTTCTAGCTAAACCTTATCCACCAGAAAATCGACCACTACCTCAACACTCGAAATCCACCATCCCAGGTGATGAGACTGCTGACTCACCTTTCTTTTACTGTCCGGAGTCGGATCTGGCTAACGACATATTCGACATTTTAAAAATCGTGTTGAATCTAAATCCTCCATGTATCAATCACATCTATGTTTTCCATGCTCACGGAAACTTTCAAAAGGGACTGCTTGACCGGGACAAGTCTCTACGCGTGTAAGCCTCGGTAAAGCGAGATAGAGGCCTCGATTTTACGTACGAAGCCGACTTTTGTGACTTTGTGTGTTCCAGGATGGCTTTGGGTTCCTAGAAATGGACGGTAAAAGCACACACTGTCCGCCTTTCGGGGACAACGGCACAATCCACAAGACCGAGTTGGTGGATTTTGGGATCAGTGAGGCGAGTCAACCGAATTTGGTTCACTTGGTCTGTAGCTAATGAACATCTACAGGGTAACTATTCGGTGAAGATTGACGTCAAAAGACATGACAAACGTGTTCTCTGTGTGCAGGCATGGTTTGATCTTACAAGAGTACCGTTTCACCCACCAAACAAATGGACACCACCGCTTCTATCAGGCGGAGAGCTCTGATCTTAGATGATAGTGGAATAGAGAGAAAGAGCTTTAGCTGGAAATAGACAAACTTCTATCTAGCTACGTAGCATGCTTCACTTTCTAGAGGAAGCACGGTGCATGTTTTCGCGATCATGTACACCAAGTCATAGCTTGTTCCTCGCAGAGCCGCCCTCACCAGAGTCGACCCTGAGAATTGCTCGTTTCGTCACTCCCTCCTCACAGCAGGACTACCACCATGATGCAGCTAAGATGTCCTCATATGTCTCAATACTAGCCTTGACAGAAGGCATTATTTCCTCGTCGAGCTCCCGAGACCGCATCTGGACAAACCAAAAATCCCCCATAACCTTGCATCCCGACGAAGTGATACAAGCACCATATACGAAGTTCTTATCGTGCAATTTGAAAGATTCGTCTACAGGTCCTTCCCGTTCACCTTGCGTAAAGTACAGCTCTTCCAATTGAAACTTGACGCTGAACTCAAACTCAAATCTTCCCACATTGTACTCTTTTGCAGTATGGTTGGCATTTTGTTTGAACACATGTGCAGCTATCTTCGTCACTGCCTCGTTACAAGCTTGTGAGACGATGCCATCGAACGTGTGCTGACGTAATAGGTCGCCCATCTCAAACAATTGGTCACATCCACAAAGAGGCTCTTCTATCACAATGCGCCTGAGATTAGGAAGCCAATTGGACAGCTCCTGATGATTGAAAAGCGGGAGACGTTTGACCACGAGTTTTTGGATGCGATTCGAAAATGGACTGCTGCGTATCCGCGCACCATCCAAAGGACAAGTTAGTATCCGTTGATTGTTGAAATATACGACCCATCTGGCAGACGCTGAAGCGTATACCTGGAATACGTCTTCAGACATGTCTTTGCTTACACGTAGCAGTGCTGAAAGGTTCTTGCATATTTTGATCTCCAGTGGTATGTCCGCTCTCTTAATAGCGAGGTTTATGATCTCATAACAGCGACCAAGTTGAAGCTGGAAATTTGGCTGAAGGAACAACAGGACCTGATGACGGAGCTCTGGAGGCAGGTCAAAGTATTGTAATTGGCGTCCAGGCAATGGTTGATCCGAGTTAGCGAGAGCCATTGTGTCAGATGTCATCAAGGAGATGATGGTGTCGAATATACTCGTGGTGGAGAATCTCTGATGTCTTTGTCTGCTGTCCTAAAGTGTCTGAGCGATGAAGCAGGAGTAACACCAGCTGTCGTGGTATTTGTTATTCACGACAGCCTCGAGGAGGACCTGTCTGCTCAGGTATCGAAGAATTGCAGGTCTTTAGTCTTTCACGTGAGGGCAGGTCCTCTCGACATTTCGCCCGTCGTCTAGCTCTCAACACCTTGAGCACCCTAGTTACCAAGCTAATCAACATTCCGCTGATGAAACGTCTTGCCTGTGACCTCGCAAATACCCTCAAAATCATGTACTCTGCATGTATACTCCAAGTCTTTGTGCGCAAATTCCACAATCCTACGTGCAGTTTCCAATGTCCCTGAGGGATTCTGAATTAACCAAATATATGGTATTGATACTTTGAACTCCCAGATCAGTCCACCCAAACTGTAAGCCATTGTTTGAACTGCCAAATCCTTCTTGAATACGTTTGTCCCCAATGTGGCTAATAGATCATCGGCACGACCAGCCACGAAGTCATCGATGGTCCTGTTCCCAAAACGAATGATGAACATGGGCGCCTTCCGTGATGCGTTATATGGCTTCTCGATGATAACCTTTCTCAGGTTGGGAAGCATGAAATTGAGATAACTCATAGCGTAATTGTCATATACGTTTGACCTGAGCTGGTGCGTTGTGCCAAAACGAGGCAGTTCTCTTGTCCTTAAGATGCTCACTTTACAGGCGAGAGGGTCGTGGTGAACATAACTGCCTTTCGCAGGACACACCAAGCTTCTTTCCTCAGACTGAAGCTCCACTTCGGACCGTCCAGTGTACGAAGTAAAAGCTTTCGGGACGTCTTCGTACATCTGCTTGCTCACACCCATCAGCTCTCGCACAATTTTGGGAAATGCAACGTCGAGCGGCAGACCAGTTTCGTTGAGATACCAACCACCCCAGCCACGTCGGCCAAGCTGTAGGCGAGAATCCTCAAGCAGACAATAAACAAGGATTTTGCATCGAATTTCTGTTGGCAGGTCGGGATATTGGCGGCGGTGTATTGTATTTTCAGTCACTTGCGTACTGCCGTTATCGATTCGTGTCGCGTCAGCTGTCTTGATAGGACGAGTGATAATGTCAGATTGGTCGTATCGACGAGCTTCAACTGTTGTGGAGAATCGGACAGCTTTTTGTTGTGGTGAGTGTATCAATGGCTTCTTGCTGTCAAGCCGGATCTTGTGCTTTAGCAGTATCGAACGTAGCTTCGATGGCGTGCCTGCATCCGCAATTCTGCAGCAGTCTTCGTCGCACTCTAAAATACTGTGCTTCTTGGAATCTGCCATATCTGTCAGACGTTGCCTCGTACAGGACTTGATGTTGTAGAATATTTGCCTTTGGGTGATATACCAGGGTGGTGAGCGGCGGAAGAGGACGGTTACCTACTATGTACCAGGATTTGATACATCACTGCCTTCGAGGACCTACTTTTGACAATGGGATATGGTAGCGGTGTGGACTGTCTGGATAAAATCGAGTTAATGACCTGTTTCGCTCATAACAGGTCCTTACAATCGACGTCCGTCCCTTCTCATGCAAATCCATACACTGTCCATCCGCAATCAACCTCTGTTCTATTCAACTATTGCATCGAGGTTAATGGAACTGTTGGGCATGTGCCTGTCTGTCTGTGTCAATGTGCGATCCTGGTCATTAACCACTGGCCATCAGCTCGTTTGTAGAGATAAAACAGACAATTATACAGTTCAAAATCTGATGCATGGAAGACTGGCCGTTATGATGGAATTGATTTGCTTCGCTAGCTCGAAGTGTTGACGATTGACGTATATCCGCTCAGCTTGATTTATTTCTTTAATCACAAACGCTTTGTTTCCCATTTCATACACTGCTACCGCCAGACTTGTTTCCTGTGCTATCACCGCCATCTTGTCGTCCGCCACCACCCTCGCTCATCTTTTTATCAGCGCCACCAGATACTTCACTCGTCCCACTGCTGAGCCCAGGGTTCGCAGGTGATGCATCTAGTGGATTCACATCATTGCCCTTTCCTGCTTCTTTCATGGCCTCTTCCGGGTCATTCGAACTATTTGGATCAAAAGCAGCCTTGTCTTGAGCTGCGGTTTCTTCTTCAGTGCCAGACTTTGAGTACTCATTCGATTGACGGTCGATCTTCTCACGGTCCTTCTGAGCTTCGCGTTGTGGATTGGGATGCTGTGTTGAGTCGTGTCCTTCCGTTGCGGCTAATCTGAAAGGTGAGGCACGATATGAGCGAAGTGGAGTGCGACATGTGGTCACCAGAGCTCGTCTGAGCGCGAATAAGCGTGATGCCATCGTTCTACGTGAAATCTGTACTTGGTGGTGGTTTGGTCTAGGTCCTGACGAGCTTATCGAGGGGTGTGCTAGGAATATATCTTCGCCTGAACTTGAGTGATGAAGAGTTGGATGCAGCGTCTGTTATAGAATACCTTTTGTGTAGATGTGATCGAGGTACAGTAGCTACGACAGAGCTTGCATGCTCTAAACAGACAGGAACACAAATCCGCAACGTCATCATTTCGCAGTTCCGGGGTAAAGCTCAAGAGCGGATAGTCTGCCTTGTAGAGGTGCATGGCACGATAACTCTTAACATTTAGACGCCCAACTGGATACAACGTTATCTATCTAGGGTATCCAAATTCCCATACCATGCGATTTAGGCACGCTTGGGTCGGCCGCCATTGGCTTCAAGTGCCTAAAGGGCTGCAGTAATCTGAAACCCGAGCTGTCCATTCTCCCCACCTTCCATTCATGGCGAGTGAACAAACTCAACCTTGTCTAACACCGGATGCGAGGTCTTCCATACTTGTTGAGGACATCGGTGGAGCTCGCAACATAAGTATGCACAGCAGGAATTCATGATCGGTATATCGGGTCACGAGACCATGAGCTTACCTCAAGCAGAGGCCAGTGGCCAAGAAATTGTAGCGAAGACAGAGGATGCTGTTGACCAATCACATAGCTATTGCTAACAGCTACCAGCGCATGCTCGGATTTCCGTCAGCAGCGCAACATCTTCTAAATGAGCGATGAATTGGCCCGGCATATACTTTGAGTACTCGAAGACAGCTGCGAGTCCTGCCGTTTCCTCAAAATCCACGCCTACCACCTCCAAAGCCCGTCTACTGCTCAAAAGTGTGCTTGCGACATGCAATGGTTGCCTCGACTTGGCTGTCGATATGGCGTGAGCGAGCGTATCCGCGACAATGACTGTTGAAAGTGCTACACAGGAGATCTTCGATCTGAAAAAGCAACATGGGAATGCGGTCGTCAAGGACAATGCACAGGCACAATTCGGAGATATTACGCAGCACGTCAACATCAGTGGTGGCTTACACGTCCATGTCACGCAACCGTTAAAATCTTTGACGATAGCAGCTGTCGCAGTACATGCACTCAAGCTCGCTAACCACTTTCATAGTATTTCGACGAGTGTTGTTACCGGCAGAGTTAGCCGAACAAAGTTACACGATTTTCGAAAATTCACACAGAGTCGTGCACGGCTGGATCAGAGCTGGCGGCCACATGCAGATGAGTTGAGCTTAGATGAGACAGAGGTTTTCAAAGAGTCTGACCTCAAGGCTAGGCTTTGCCGTGGAAGCCGAAACTGTAAAGATCCCACGCACCATACTACGACGGCTGCGATTCGCCTTTCTGGTCTTGCTCAAGAACTCGCTGTCGATTTGCTTTTAGGCTTCGTTGAGCAGGAACTCGGGTCATACGGTAATGAGCTAAATATCTATGAAGATCAGGAGAGTACTCGCGAAGCAGAAAACGAAGTCTACGCCGCCACCGTGCCAGGTGACTACTTTCCTTCTAAGCGTGCTGTTCGATCTACGCAACACACTCACATCCGCAACGCTCTTACCTCTCTACAAACTTTCCTATATACCATAAAGCCACCTCTTCCATTCGGTGCCAAGTATCCAGTTCCAGCCAAGGACAAGACAAGAGCAACTTTGAACCAATACTACGCCTTTATGCGATCTCTGCAAGCCAATATTAATCCTCAAATGACGACACTTTTTAACACTCTGCATCAGGACACTGATCGGGCGGCTGAAAGTAGTGCAGGCGTAGAAAATGGTGATCGTGTGATTGAAGTCGTGGCACTGAACCGCCTCAGCGATATAGGACCCGAAACAGTCGCAGCGATTCTGACTATGCAAGATGGTTCCTCTAAGACTATCGCTAATCAAAGCTTCGCCGATACCGCCATTGAAGATTATCGCTCAAGTACTGTCGTTCGCTACGACTTACTCGCAAACGCCACGCAAGCTGACAACTATCCAGCTCCCGTTGTCGCACCAAATCTTGCCGAATGGTTGCAAAATGTGCTCGCGTTTCATGAAGAGCATGACCGGTATTTCGAAATAAGACCAGCGCATGCGAAGACCTTCAGTTGGATCTTGAAGAAAGTCGTCCCTCCACCTCAAGACCATTTCTGCAACTGGCTTGAAAATGAATATGGCCTGTATTGG
Organism: Pasadenomyces melaninifex; assembly: GCA_022813495.1. Classification (NCBI taxonomy): domain Eukaryota; kingdom Fungi; phylum Ascomycota; class Dothideomycetes; genus Pasadenomyces; species Pasadenomyces melaninifex. The sequence continues at coordinate 174,665 of JAKLMI010000010.1, forward strand.
TTTAACGGAAAAGCAGGATCTGGGAAATCGACCCTGATGAAGTATGTCGCGCAGCATCATCGTCTTGAGCCACTTCTGCGACGCTGGGCTGGGCCTCGAAATCTGCTGGTGGCCAAGTTCTTTTTCTGGCACGCGGGGCAGCCACTGCAGAAATCGTTAGAGGGCGTGCTGCGCTCAGTGCTTAGGCAGATATTACAGGCAAGGCCAGATATGATACCTATAGTCTTTCCGCGATTTTCGAGATACGTGGCTTTGCAGAGTAAAAGTCCGAAAACAGCCATTTCCGTACAAGAGCTAGAGGATGCCCTTCTGACTTTCGGCAGACTCATTCCTAAGGACCTGGCTCTTTTCCTGATGGTTGATGGCGTAGACGAGTATAAGGGACATCATCTTCCTTTTGCAAAGTTGTTGGCTAAGATTGCCAACAGCAAATTTGTGAAAGTTCTTGTGTCTAGCCGACCAATTCCAGAGTGCTACCACGTCTTCTCTGATTATCCACAGATCAAGTTGCAAGACCTTACCAGGAAGGACATCAGCGAATACATTGAGGACGAATTAATGACAGATAAGCTTTTCATACAAATGGATCGAGCTGAGCCGGGTTTTGGTACGTCATTGAGGGATACTCTTGTAGAAAAGTCCTCGGGGGTCTTTTTATGGATAGTTCTTGTGGTGCAAAAAATCCTCATTGGACTTGTGCATTACGAGGATCGGATGACTATCATGGCCAGAGTCGATCACTTGCCGAATGATCTGGAGACACTGTACGATCACATGTTCTCAAACATGGACCAAGAATACCAGCGTGAAGGGTCTTTGTACATGCAGCTCATGTCTCGAGCGCAGGAAGTGCAAACTACGCCCCTGACAGCTTTGCAATTTGGCGTTGCTGCTGAATACCTGCGCGACCTCTGTGATGGGCACAATGATAGAGAGCTGCCACTGCCAGATGAGCCGGTTTTTGTGGAGATGCTTGCTGGTCGTTTGCGAAGTCGTTGCTGTGGGCTCATTGAGATACAGGATCATGACGTGCGAGGGAAAATGTCGACCCCGAAGATAACCTTCTTGCATAGGACCGTCTACGATTACCTCAACAACCCGGTTATATGGAGTAAACTCACGACCATCATTGATATACCCTTGGCTAATAAGAACAAAAGCTTGCTGCGGGCTTGCGCAGACCTGTTGGAGCACTGGCGTTTGCGGGCTAGAAATATCAAACACTTCAAAATCCCATGCTGTGACACTTTTGTGGCGGCCATACAGGTTGCGTACGCCTCGAAGTGTTTCGGGATCGGCGAGTATGCCTCGATGCTCTTCCGTGCCGAGCTGAATTTCCAGCTACTCTGCCGGAGTGCTTCGACCTACGACTCTCGAGACTCAAACCAGTTATCAGCAATATCATACAATGACGCATGGAGAGAAAGCCTTACGCATCCAAGTATGAGAGCTGTCGCAGCAATTTCTGAGATATCCACTGACTCGGACCCAGACTACGTCACCTTGCAAGTCGCATCGCAACTGGGTATGTCTTCATACATTCGGATGTATCTACAGGCCACGCCAGACAGTGCACACGCTGCTGCTGTCCTTCTCTTGAAGATGTTCAAGCGTGTCGAGAAAAGAAGCTGCCTTTGCATGTGGCCACGGAATATGTGTGTATTGTAGAAGACCTGCTCGTTGGCGCGAAGCTAGATCCAAATTCTGCGTGGAATGCCCAAAAGGGGTCGACGGAAAGATTGAAGTCTTATGAGCGGAGTAAGTCAATGTCTTTGTGGAGTTATTGGTTGACAACCAGGAACGACGGAACGCTGTTTCAAGATCCGCCAAAACCATATGCACCGAGTCTTGAGGTCCTTCGGGTCACGGCACTTCTCCTCGAAGCTGGAGCGAAGACAGACCTGAATAATGAGCGAAGTCTGACCTGTCATAGACGTTTTCTTGAAGCAGTGATAGCCTATAGAGCTAGTTTGGAGGATCCTAATGTCAGTGCCATGGCTGACAATCTCATCGATTCTCTCAAGAAAATGCTCGAAGACGAGGCAAATGTGTCAAAGCAAGCAAGCACTATTAAAATCGTAGACTCCGCTCAATCAACGGGAAGGAGAGAGTCTGCGCAAATCTTCCGTGGTTCCAACACATCAGTCTATCGACCTGTCTGTCTCACGCTGCTTGCAGCACCTGTAGCGCTTATCCAGCACGCGGCGAGCACGTCACCAGGGGTTGAACGTACGGTATGTAGTGTCACATTCATCAAGCCTGAGAGCAGTGCGAACAATTTGCTGGCACGTTTACCTAGACTTATGTTGTGAATGACCGGCTACGATACAGATAGCTAGGCAAAGTCGATCTCTTCCACCTTAGCGAAAGACTTTGATCGCCGATTGATTTGACGATGGCTCACAGTCTTCATAGGAAATCATTGCTGCACCACCATACTTGAATGCACTTAAATCAGTTGTAAACTGAGTAGGCTGTATATCCGCATCGTGTTGCTTACGAGTTTCAGAAATCACATAGCAGAATCATGCGATTGTGCAGGCTGGCTGAAAAGCTACGGAACGACCGTGAGCCGTCGCCAAGCCACGGCAACAGCTGAACAACTTCCAACTTTTGTGCCTCATATCTGCGCCACTCGAACCCACCCCCGGCTACAACGTGAGACATGCCAGCCCTGACTCTCGTCCGGCCATATGTGATTGGAGAAAACCCCACGCAATATCACAATTTGAGGAGTTAAAGAGTCTTAAACTGTTAGATAGCACATCTCTTTTATGCTGCTTTCTAACAGGCCAGATGGAAGATTGTGCTGAAAATGATGCAGAACGATTAGCCCCTTGTATGTTCGAACGAATAGTAGACGGTCCTGCATCTATATCGTGGCCAGACCACCCCCAAAGCGGTGCACCCTGGAACCACACCTCGTATTTGACTCCAGAGCAGTTCCGGAATGAACTCAATTCAGGGGAAACTCACGCAAAAGGACATCTTGGCGATGCCAAGCAGCTAGCAATCCCCACACTGCCAGATCTCAGCCATACTAACCTCAACCGATAGTACACGTGGGTGACACCTGCACTCCTTTCTAAACACTTGTCCTGTTTACAGATCTACTACAACTTATTTGCAAACCGTGCAGGGATCACTGACATGGACTACAAGCCTATAGTCAGGCAGTTAGGTCTAGTCTGACGCGTTTTACCGCGCGACAGTTGCATTATCAACATTATCGGTTGGAAGCAGTACGGTAGAAGAGTGATAGCCGCTGGAAACTGTTCCAATGCTGACCGTATCTGGAGGCATCTCTCATAGCCACATGTCATGTTCCTGGTGCTCAGTTGCAAGCTATTGGGGACAATGACAAGCATATTGGGGGTGGATATACATATACAGGTAAGTTCAACTTCTTCGCCAAGCTACCCAATCTGGCACCAACAGAAGCACTCAGAAATGTGCTTGATATCAACCATGTGTGTCCACGATGTGGCTTTCCAGGGCACAATAATGCCATCCATGAGATAATTCATCGTGGCCTGATCCACGGCTGTCCCGAACCCCAATAGTGAATATGGGAGTCTCTCTCATCAACATAGCCGCTTCTCGACTTGCACATCCCTGCCGCAAGCGTCAAGTGGACATTGATGTTGTTGTCTCAACCAATGTTATCGGAACTGAACTTCAGCCTCCGCTCGATTCAGATATTGTGGCTTCCAACCGCACTTGGTGGCACATCTTTTCCTTAGCCGAGCGAGATCTAACTTCCACCTATCTGTACCACAGCTCAATCAGTCAGCTGAGTCTCGACCCTGCCGCGAAATGCTCAGGAGCCATTGCAGCCTTCTGCTTGGCGGCTACACAGTCAGGATGGGAAATACGATGATCTCAGGAGGAAGAGGTAGGTATATAGCAAACCTGTGCAGATTGTCGATCTTGCTATCCTTCATCTCGCCATCCAGTCATTCTTTTTGTTTTAGGTTGACAGGCCGACTCGTTAGGTCCTGCTCACCATGCGTTCGTTACCATTCTTTTTATTTTCGCTTGCCACGGCCGCCACTATTAATAAACGTGGAGGAGTCGCAGAACCCAAAGATTCAAAATGTCCTGGCAATGTCGCGCCTAGCCGAACCATTACCACACTCAACAATGATATATGGGGAGTTTGTGAAGGCACAAACTTCGACGCTGACGACACGATCTTGAAGAGTGGGGTCAAGAATATAGATGCTTTAGCTCAGACTTGCTCGCAAACCCAAGGGTGCAAGTTCGCCTCGTTGAAGGGCAACAAAGGTCATCTTAAGGAGAAAAAGGGCAATGCTGAATCCAAGTCGAACTTTGTGTCGATCTATCGAATTTCAAAGGGTGACAATGGTTCTTGTGCTGGCAATGCTGCACCTAGCTCAACCTTCACCACAAGCAACGGCGATGTCTGGGGTATTTGCAAAGACACTACATTCATTGGCAACGACATCGGGTCGAAGAAATCTACTGGCAGTCTTCAAGACGCAGCTGAGGTATGCTCGGGCCACACAGGCTGTACTGCAGCTACGCGGAACTTGAATGGAAAAGGATTGTTCAAGTCATCTGGTACTGTTGGGCAATACAAACAGGGTTTCGAATCATGCTACAAGATCTCGAAAGGCCCTGGCCATTCTAGCTCGACCACCACAACCACCACAACGCCAGCGACTACCACTACTACAACGTCAACGCTGTCCATCACGACGACTAGTGCTGCTTCCACAACCACAACTGAGAGCCAACAAACATCGACAAGCGACAGCACTACCTCTTCAACAGACAGCGCCACTACTAGCTCGGATCTGTGGAGTTCCACATCTACTACTTCTACTGATACCACGACGGAAAGCACAAGCTCCTCGACGACAACAGCTAGCTCAAGCGCTTCGGTAACAACTGACAGTACGACTTCAAGTGAAAGCACCACAAGTCTATCTGAGACAACACCGACAACACCGACAACGACGCAGGAAAGTAGCACCACCGAAAGCACAACAGAGTCCACTTCTCAGACAACGACCACGTCTGATGATCAAAGCACTACAACTACAATTATCGTGATTACCACCACTTCAGATGCTGCGACATCTTCCACTACCGATTCATCCGTAATGACTACAAGTGCTGAGCCCACCACATCATCGAGCACGAGCATAGCGCTAGTCCCAACTGTCTGCGACTCAACTAACTTCGTCGCAAGCAGTGGCATCCACTACGCGAGACGACCAAACTACAACTACTTCGGAGCACCTATAGGGAATATTCTAGCAGAGATTCACGGGCAATCGTACGAGCAGTGCATTGAGCAATGCGAAGCTTATCAAACACAAGGATGCACAACTCTGGACTGGTATAGGGAGAGCACTGGTGATGGTTCGAACCAAGCAGTAAGTCATCTTCTGCACCTGATTCCTTAGTTGTCCAGACTTTTACACTGTGACATTGTGTGAATCCATGCTAATTCCTTCACAGGCTGGTAACTGTTTCCTGCTTTCAAGTAGTGTCAATGGTGGCGAATACAATGTGCATATAGATGCCGCCATCCGAATCGGCGAATGCAGCTCATCAACAACCACAACGACAGACAGCAGCACCACATCTACTTTGAGCTCGACTACAGAATCGACCACTTCTGATGTCACATCTTCAACGTCTGCTACAAGCTCGGAAGACGCGACAAGTACCACAAGTGCGGAAGAAACGACGACGACTCTAAGTGCTGACTCGACGACAACTACTGAATCGACATCGGCCGACTCGACTACAGCAAATACAAGCTCTGAAGACATGACAACGACCAGCACCGAATCTGACAGCAGCACAACAGGGACTTCGAGTACCGAGTCCACGAGCGATATGGTAACCTCGACATCTACAGTCAGCGATGTAGAGTCGTCCACTAGTACCACCAGTGACCTGGAAACGAGCTCAACTACATCGTCTGGCCCTTATGAAATGACTAGTACAACGACCTCAGAGCCATCTGTGAGCTCTACCACGACTTCGGACAGCACAAGTAGCACGTTAGACACCAGTACAAGCGTAACAACGTCGGATGTTACCACTACAACAACCGCAGATGACAGCACCAGCATGACAACATCAGACTCGAGCTCAACGATTGCCTCAACAACCACAAGCGACGACAGCACAAGTAGTACTACATCCTCAGCTGTTCAGACGACGACCGCACCACCCACATGCGGTGAATACTGCACAGGCAATGGCAACAAATGGACGAAGCAATGCCAACATAATTACTACGGTGGCACAAACATCCTTAAGTCCATCTCTAACGTTGCGTCACTGGAAGCCTGCATTGACTTGTGTGAGACTTATGCAGGCTGCACAGTCGTGGACTGGTATCATGGCGGAGACTGCTACGTGTAAGTATTAGCATTCCTTTCGCCCATGTCGCAGCTGCGATGTCTGGCTCGGTCTGATTGACGTACGGTGTGCTAACTATTGATTAACAGCTTATCACATGGCCAAAATGGTGACGAAGTCAACAATTTCGTCGATGCTGCTGTCAAAATTGGTCAATGTCAGACTACATCGACGACTACCAGTGGAACGGGAACCAGCTCAACTACTTCATCTGGTCCATACGAGACTACCAGTACGACGACTTCAGAGCTATCTGACAGCAGTACCACGACTTCCGATGTCACTACTACTGCGACAGAGATCACTTCCTCGACCACTGATCTCTCAAGCACGATAGATTCGACCTCAGCAACAACGACGGATGTCCCGTCTTCGACCACAGATGTCACTTCTTCGACCACAGATGTCACTTCTTCGACCACCACAGAGATCACTTCATCGTCGACCACCGATGTCACTTCTTCGACTGCCTCAACAACTACGAGTGATGACAGCACAAGCACTACAACATCCTCGGCTGCTCAAACGACTACTCCAGTTCCAGCCTGCGACGGTGCTGATTACTGTACAGGCAAGGGCAACAGATGGACAAAACAGTGCTCATACAACTACGCTGGCGGTGCGAATATTTTATACTGGTCACAAGGTATCGAGTCTCTGGAAGCTTGCATTGATCTATGTGAAACTTACAAAACTCCAACTTCAACTTGCACGGTTGTGGATTGGTATCGCGAGGACTTGGAGAGCAATCCTGCTGACAACAAGAAGGCCGGAAACTGTTTCCTGCTGTCGGATGATTCACAAGGTGGAAGCTCCTATGAGCTCATCGATGCCGCTTACAAAAATGGTCAATGCCAAACTACAACCACTACTAGCAGTGAAGCTACCAGTACATCCGCAACGTCCAGTCTAACTACACCTGAAGCCACTTCGACAACGACAACCGAAGAGGCCACAAGCAGTACTACTGATTCGACAACAAGCCTACAGACCACAACGACCTCGGATAGCTCTTCAACTATCAGCAGCACTGAGTCAGTCACAAGTACCTCTTCTGAAGAAAGCACCACGACTAGTATTATTGAGAGCACGACGACTTCAGTCAGCACGACCACAAGTGAAAGCCAGACGACAGCATCTACAAGTGAGTCCACGACTCTTAGCACTACCAGCTCGACAGACACAACTTCGTCGACCACCAGCAGCGAAGCAACGAGCACGTCCGAGTCTACCACATCGGAAGCTCCATCGACGACGACAACTACCAGCGAAGTGCCAAGTACGACGACGACAACGACAACAGAGGTGACCTCCACAACTACTACGCTAGCAACGTCGACATCCACTACCACTCCTCCAATCACCACGACCACCAGCACAGTCTCAAGCACAACTACTTCTGCTGCCACGACAACGACAGCAGCAAACTGTCCAAACCAAGTGAAGAGCGGTAACAAGAAATACAAGCAAATGTTCAGGGGCGTAGGACGTAAGTATCATCCACTCATAACCTGAAAATCAACTAACACATCATCAGACCGAGTCGACCCATCATGGACAGAAGCAGACTACACAGACGCAGGTTACGCAGCATCCAAGACCACGTTCGCCAAGAAAATGAACGAATGTGACGCTATTACACGATGCGCAGAGTACACGACCAACTACCAAGTCGACCGCAAGCACAAGGACACATACTGGTCCTTTGATCTTCACTTCGATACCGCTGCGAATAACTGGTCTTGCACATGCTACTATGACTACATCCAGTACGGTGATTTCCACGATGACGGTGTGGTTGGTGTATCTTACGGTTATGGTCTTGCCACCAAGGCACGAAGTGGTGGTAGCACTATTAAGAAGAAGCGAGTGCCATCCGAGGTAGAGGCGTGAACAGTGTAGTGATTGTGAATAAATGGTTGGAAGGAGGATGATGACTTCTTTCATAATTTCGAACATATTCCTTCGGTAATACAGTACTTTAGGTTAGCCGGTATGTACAACAAATAAATACAACTTGGCAGGATCTAAGCTTCGAGTGCGTGTCTGCATGTGATCTGGAATGCAACGATGCGCACGGCATGAACGACCTTGCAATGTCTGTTCTTAGATAGTAATGCGTTGATCGATATCACCTCAATGCCGTAGTGATATTGCTTAGTATTGCTTCGGACGAGAGTGGAAGGTGGGACAAGGAACAACTCAAAATGTTATTGCTCGGATGCTGCCCATTATTCGCGAGAACTTTGCCTGGAACATTCAGCCTTTGTCATTATTAACCAAGAACTGCATGCATGAAAACTAATTGTAGTGTTGCATACAGAGATGATCGCATGATTCGCAGCAAGACACCCTGGACTCACGCTCACATAAAGCATACTATGTGATGGCACTTTACAGCACAGTAGTACATCTTCGCGAGACATTCGGACAAGGAACATTATTATCGCTTATGCACAAGAGACTCGTAAGTTGTGCTCAAAATTAAAGACAATCGGAAGCGTTCTTCCTCACGGAGTACCAGGCGCCGGCGAGGACATCCGCAGTGCCAACCTCGTCACCAGCGAGGATGAACGTTGTTCGTCACACGTGCAAAACGTTTTGCAGGCTCAGGCTGGTGGCTTGAGGCTAGACAGGGCTGATCAAAAACCGAGTGGGTTGAATTCGGCTCCATCCAGAATCCATTCATTTACTCAATTTGATTTCCAAAGTCTGATCTCGATCATGTTGTCTCCAGATATTGTCTTCATGTAAAGGCCGAACTGTGACGGTCAATACGTACATCGAGCAGGATGGTTGGAAATCCATGACACTGGCTTCATGACGTGTGCGAGGACGTGAAAGCCTACCCTGATGCTCAAGCCAGTGTGTTAGGCGAAAGGAAAAACGACGACAAGGGCAACGCTCCAGAGGTACCCAGGTACTCAATATTGAATGCGATCATGCAACCTCTTCGTTGGTGGATGTGACTTTCGAGAGAGTGCTCGCGTCGATTTACCTCGTCCTTGATCGCTAAGAAACGCACTAACGCAACTCGAATCTCATGATTGGAAGGAAACGAATAGAGAACGACTAGTTTGCATGTGACCTCATCAGTATCTCCTCTTTTCAGGCAAGCTCAAAACTTTAGCTTGTGCTAGACAATTATTTGCTGGTGATCCTGCCTTCTTCTGCACAACGGTAGACAAACAGCTCGCGCCACGTTCAGCAGTTGATTCGGCCATGTTTGTGGCACTAGCTGGTAGCTTGCAGAGGTCGTCGTTCATCTGCATGAGGTGGCTGACAGCTTGGGAAGTTGCAAAACGGATAAAGTTGGTATTTCTCCGCATCTCTGCTTGACGCGTTCATCATCCTGGAGCTTTTTCGCGACTGACGGATGAATCGCGTTAGAGACGACTCGAACATGACCCGCAGAGTAATTTCTTTTGCTTCAGGACCAAGACACGGCTTTCTTTTGGTTTGCATACGTGGTGACCACTCTTCGGAACATGTCGTCACGTTTAATTTCGGTGTTCACAAGTCGATCGGGAGATCTCGGCTCTTTGCACAATTTTTGTGATGCTGTGATCAGCGACGTTGCGGCATTTATCGGCGCTGACGAGACTGAGTACCTTGAAGCCACTGGCTCCATTTCAAGTCTCAGCGTGCATGACCAGCCTTGCCTGCACGTCTCCGGGAGGAGCACTATGCAACCACTGAGAAGTTTCCGAGAAAGAAGTTACTCCTCTTTAGCCTGGTAAATGTCTCGGGCCACTTGAAGCGGATACGAACTGCCTTGTGCACTTGATTTGTGGTGTGGTCGTTCTTACACATGTCTATCGTTATGTTCATGCACGATATGCCAATCAATAACGTCAGGTAAATTTCTACGCTTACTGTTATCGAAAGTCAAGTTGGAATTTCTTCCACTTCCCGCCCATGACTCCGCAGCGGGGGCAGCCGCGACGCATCGGCGCACTGCCTGGTTGGATAGTGATGACTGGGCTGGCGATGATCTGGCCAACGCAATCACTGCATACACCACATATGCACTCCGTGCATGCGAATGCAGTGATTAGACGCACAGGCCTACCACAGCTTGCGCAATAGATTTCGAGTAGCTCACTTTTGCTACCGAATGACGAGGTTTGTGAGTGTTGGTAAGGATGTCCATGATACTGTAAAGGACTAGTGTTTTCGTTAGAAGATGCAGAAGTAGGCAAACCTGATCGTGGAATGTGGAACTGATGTCCAGAGCCTGTACTCTCGATCGACTCGACAGTAGGAAACGGCTCGGGGTCGTTTGGACCCATATGATCAGGCGGCGGCGGTGTGAGTGCTCGCTGGAGCGGAGAAGCGTTAAAAGTTGTATGGTGTGGTTGGGGCTGCAAGTGGCCAAGCGGCCGGAAACCAGGCGGTAAGGAAGATCGCTTGTACGCACTCCCTCCCTCACTTCCGCCACCCGCTTGACCTGCATAACTCGACAAACCAGCAGCGGACTGGGTTGTGGATGCGAGCGGGAATTTCGGCGACTGAGGCATCTGTAAAAGCGCCAAGGCTAGTCAGCAAGGTTGGCCTTCAAAAGCGCGCAAATTGCGACAGAAATAGTGACTTATCGATAGCCTAACGCAAACAGTAAAATTGAGGAGGTTGGTGTACACATTAATTAGGCGTGCGGATGTGAATAAAGTTATTCCAGGCATCATGTCTGAGATTTGGGATATCAGGATTCACCTCGCCGTTGATGAACTTTGTACGTGTGAATGATCTTGGGTATCGTAAAGGCTTCGCTCGTAACAACATTTTTGTGGTAGTGACAGTAGTAGACACAATTGCCAAACCATGCTTCGATGCTTGCTTTTCGCAAGCCTGTGCACACCGAACCAGCAACATCGACGATTTCCAGCCCAGAACCTTTTTTCCCAATTCGTAGTGCACGTAACATGGAACAACAATAGACTATTACAATATTTCGATTTCTTGGCAGCAACAAGTAAACAGAGGACAGTCAAAAAATGTCATCTGACTTACAGGAGTAAGATCTCGATCATCATCGGCTTCGGTGGCAGATGTCGCAGCCTCAATCAGATCTTCCCATCTTTTGCCCTGCATCCAAGCAGCGGTCGGTGGTTCGGCGGACATGGCTTTTCGTCCTTCTTCGGAAAGACGACGCGAGAATTCTTTCAGTGAGAATTCTTTCGAATGATCTCTTTCGTGTTTTCCTGCTCGTCCATGTTCGGCCACGGACGGTTTCCGTGGCCTGTGCTTTTTGTCGCGTCGCTGTATAGGTGGTAAAGATGCATATCTTCCTGTCGGCGACGGTAACACAGAAGGTAGTAGTTCGCGTGTAGATGGTTGAAACGGCGGTAGTGTGTCGTGTATAGATGGCAGGCCTCTGTAGTAGCCTGTTTCTGGATAATCTTCCTGTTCGGCGTAAGTAAGCGAGTTCACGCAAACCAGTTCGCTGGCAACTTACATAGTCTGAATCTGCACCTTGCATCTGTGCTAACGCTACAGCAGCATTAGCATCAGAAGGTGGCATAGGTAGACGTGAATCAGATATAGTAATGTCCGCAGCATATGGATTCTCATCACTCAGGTCTGCTGCATTGTCTTAGTCCATATTAACGCTGCCTCGCACATGTGACACATACAAGGGCCTTTGCGAGAAGGTGTGGTCGCTGTCGGAGGTAATTGTGGCTTTATGGACGGAGGTGTGTTTATCATCAACTGAAAACTTTCTTCGGTTGCTGGCAGTTTCGGTATGTAGTAGTTTGGGTGGGCGCGTCGAATGTGCTCTTGCATGGAGCGATATCTCTTCTCCTATCACCATATGGTCAGCGACGTGTTGCATGCGTTCAGTAAGAGAAGCATACTCCAACGCATCTTTTACGACATTGTGAGCCATCCTGGTTGGCCAAAGGACATATTACTTCGGCATCGGCATCTCCTCCAAAAGAGCCTGAGCCTGTACCACTAGGCTTCGGCGGCATGCTCTATTGCTATGTTTGTTTGTACAAAGAGTCAAAGGAAAGTCGCGACAGAAAAAGGCTGTCGGCATGAAACGGGTCCTGCCCACTCAAGCTTGACCCAAACCAGACGATGACGAGAGGTTTGACCAAGGTACCGACACTATCATGTTCACATAACTATGTCGAGACAATGATTAGGTGTCTGATGTCGAGTATTGACACGCAGACTTGACCTGCAATGTCTGCAAATGTGAATGGTGAGTGGAGAGTCTTGTGGTAGCAAAGATGAAGAAGCAGGTAAAGGACGAAAATGTGTTATTGTTGTGTGAAAGACGGCAGAGTTAGGGTGGTCACATAGCCAGCTTTAGGCTCGAGTTGGAGCTTGTTCGGCCAAAGAGAAGGAACGGAAAGAGCAGCTCTAGGAGGGGCCACGAGCTTTGGATGTGGCTCCAGAAGCCTGCAATCGCGATTCGATCAATGAGCTCGAAGAGCTCTGCCAGCTCTTTAGCGTTTTGCTTGCTTTCAGGTACCAGTACAGCTCTGCTTTAGAGCTTTCTTCAAGGTAGAAAAAATATCTCAGGATCAACTTCCTCTAGCTTTCTGAATATGCTTATCGTTGCATGTTTTTTGATGCAGTCGAGAAACACATCCAAGAGCGTCAATCGTTAGCGTGCAGCACAGAACAGCAGGCCATTGCACGTCTGTCGATCGGTCAGCTTGGACGATACAATTCTGTTCCATGCGAGCTGCCCCTCGTCAAGAGGCTCAAAGCTCCAACCTCTGCCCTTCGTCGGAGCTTCGTTCGCCGTTCCGTTGCAGCATGCCAATCGTCATAACTTGATGTCAAAACACAATCCATGTAAGTGTAATAATATCAGTCATGAAGAGCAATGAGGACATTATTGTATTGTTTGAGATCCATTTCAGAAAAGGTGATACTACCAGCCTTTGACCAGCGGTGGGCCGTGATGATCTGATATTGATCGAAAGTTGAGTACTTCAAATGTTTCTTGTTCACCAGGACTTCTGAGCTTCGGCAATTTTATTCGTACTGAAACGAGCCGACAATCAGCCTGTTTCGACATTAGGAATCCACTAAGTTGAGCGATCAGATCGTGTAGGACTCGATGTTATGGCTTCCTAAGGTGGTGACAATCATAGCAGCTCGCTGTTACCTACCTGGGTCTGCAATAAAACATCAGACCTGTTCGTGATCCAGTGTGGGCTTGGAGCCAGATCCCAAGAGTTTTGAGCCTCAGGCCACCTTCTGTTGTTAAGCAATTGCCTTATCAGCCAACGATATACCACTGGCAGTCTTGAACTTTCAGCATCTTTCCGCTATGGCTCAATCAATACCTATTAATTATATGAGAGCATTCGTTGGCCAGCTAGTATTGTCTGTCATGGTCGTGGCTTTGCGTGATACTGTTTCTGGCTCAAATCATGCAGAAATGCACGTTGCTTGCAACGGAGACATCAGTACTAACACATTCCTTGATAATATCTGCCATGTTACTGCTCACGACTGACGAAATGCTAACTGGCTATACTCCTACTATTCTACCAGCACTCGTAATGTCTCAGAAATCCGCACACTTCAGCCTATATCGAGCAGCCGACAAGCTGTATGGCTTCGTCTTTATGGGAATAGAAATGATCCGAGAATGCTTTTGGAAGATTTCGCCGTTTACTGGCGGCCAGATCAAGCTAGCTATTTCCAGTGAACTGTTCACTACATACTCATATCTCTTGTCCAGCAAGTTCTTTCTCCGTCCACTCCCACAGTGCGTCCGCCAACTTGCCTTGCTCGTCTTTCGCCAGCGCAGAATCCTTGTTCGCAATACCAACAGGATGATAGAAAGTGCCATTCGTCACACCTCCGTCATCTGCAGTCTTCGATAGTGGCGCAACGGCAGCCCAAGTTTGGTTCAAAGCACCCTGATAAACAGTCTTCGCAAACAGCAAGCTAAAAATCTTTGCTGGGTATGATAAGAATGAGCCGTACGAGGAAACGGGTCCTGTCGCAGTCAGTATGCGTACGGGTACAGCTCTGGCAAAGTCTTACCTCTAGTTAATTCTGTCTGCACCACCCCTGGATGTACACTCGTGCTCACGATCTCAGGATATCGCTTCGCTAGTGCTTTCGCAAACAACACATTCGCGAGTTTGCTCTGTCCATATCGCGTCCAAGTATTAATACCTCCTGAATTTGGCGCTTTCAAGTGATCAAACTTGATACCGTCGGGCTTCGGAGCCATTTGCTCACCCATACTGCTCAAATTAACGATCCTCACGGAGCCCTCAGGTGCACCTTTGGCGGTCCTCTGGAGAGTCGGAAGCAACAGCTTCGTAAGTAGTGCGTGGCCAACGTGATTCGTGCCGAATTGGATCTCGTAACCTTCCTTAGTAAGACCCTCAGGGCACGCCATGATACCAGCATTGTTCATGAGAATGTCAAGACGATCCTCGGATTGAGTGAATGTCCTTGCAGCAGCTTTGACACTGTCGAACGAGGTGAGATCACACTCAAGGAACTTGACTGTTGACTTTGATGGGTCTGGAAAGGTGGCGTTGATTTCTTTGATGGCTTCATCTGCTTTGGCTTTCGATCGAGCTGCGAGATAGATTGTCTTTGGGTTGTGTTTGGCTAGTTGGTGAAGAGATTCACGACCTAGACCGGCATTGGCGCCTGTGACTAAAATGACTGCACATTAATCAGCATCAGAACGTTGCTCGCTGCTTATAATGGCTAGTTGTACCTTTGCCTGACAGGTCAGGGATATCGTTGTCTGGGTTGAACTTGACCATTTTGCTGTAATTGCGTCGATCGAGAGCTAACTGTCGGCTTGATGGTTCTTTAGAATCTTGGATAATGTTCTACGATATATAAACTACACTGATACTATACAACTTGAGCGTCGTGGCGGTGTCTAGCCTATGTATAAAAAAGAGGTTGCCTTCAATGCTGTCATGATCCTGGGATTCGGATCGGGTTAGCCCGATTGGCCTGTGCTACTAACGCACATGCTGCAGTGCTCCCCGATACAGTCAAGCTGGGTTGTTGGAATACCCATAATCGGTCAGTTTATTATGCCTGCATTAGGTATATTCCGTTATCCCACAGTGAGACTTAGCGGAGCTAGACTGATCTAGACCGTTTAGTACTAGCTCTGATAAGTCTAAGCTTACAATAGCTAGTATAGCTTCGAAAAAGCTGTAAATGATAGGAATAAAGCTTATTTTAGCTGGTAACTAAGCTAGTTATACCTATTCTAATTACAATAACGGAAAGTTATTCTTACTACCTAATAGAATTGCCCCGTCGCCGAAGGAGGTACTAATTCCAATGCCCGTGGATCTGCTAATAGAGGTACATTCCAATAATCCAGCTTGACAGTACATCGTGAACATGAGCCATATTCGTGATGTTCCAAGTTGCAGAGGACTATGCGTCCTGTAGCTGCAAACCAAGATGAACAGTGATTGGCCTGTTTGAGTCACCGGTAAGGCCTCCCATCTGCCTCATACTCTGTAAAGTGTGGCTATGGAGCTTTGAACACGGAAACTCGACCGACATGGTCCTGACCCCGAATTTATCTCCTTCGCTGCTGCCTGCTTTTGCTGGTACAGTGCCGATGGTCCAAAGATGATCCTAGACTTGGTGCTGTTGACTCGCTCTCGTGCGTATGCTCACTACACAATGTGTGCCTCATACGAATACGAGCACTGTTTCCGCATTGATGCTGGCTCCTATCTACCGCTCCACTAGCATGTTTTTGATGGTCGACCAATATTCAGGTGTGACATGCTGCTCGATCTCCTCCCTAGCGAGCCATACAAAGTCTTCGAGCTCGTGGCTGTTCTCCTTGAGATCAGCCTGTCCAGAGAATATCCTTGCCTTCATGAAAAAAGTCTTGTCCGCATCCAGGTCTGTCTTGTCCTCGATGCTATTTTCTTTCGACTTTGACGACTCTCTCGTTATAGGTGCTTCGATATAATGGCCAATGGGATGTCCAGCCACGAACCAGGTGTTCATATTTGGACCACAAGCTGCTTCAAGCACTCTTTGCGCGGCCTTCTATTTGTTAGTATTTTTCGACCATGCTTACAGTTCAGACATACCTCTTTGAGCCCTTCTTTAGCCTCTACCTCACCGCTTGGGAAACGCCAGCTCTTCGACGCATCTGTGCCTGCTCCGTTTGCTTTCGGCCTTACAAGCAGATACAATGTTCTGGTCAAACTTCTCTCCAGACTCTTCTGATCGTTCTTCTCGTCAGCTTCGGTAGTTCTTTTCAATCCAGCCAATTTTGTTTCTTCTTCTGGCGCATTTTCACCCATGAATTCCGTTTGTCGCCCCTCTTCGTCCAGTAGTTGTTCTACCACTCGTTGCGGTTCTGCGCGCTTGTCGCCAACCAGTACTTCGTCGTTCCAACTGTGCTTCTGATATGCATTGTAGTTGCCAACATCACGAGCTGCGACACCACCTCTTTCGCGCCTTTTCGTTCGCCAGTGCTCAAATGCTGGCGTGCCTCGCTTGTAGTGAAAGTACTGTGTAAATGGTAGAACGAGTCTTTCGTTCAGCCGCCGCTGATATAGATAGAATGCTGTTTCGAATGAATGGGGATCCGGTGTGGTCAATGGTGCTCGAGATAGCACTATGCCAGCTTTTATTCTTATACGTGACTGAGGTAATATTGTCGCCGCTGGCTCGTCTGCTGATAATTGACTGATTGGTGGTGTGTCTGCCACTGCTTCTGCGGTAGCTGTTGATGCATAACGTGCTTGGACAATGCTTTTACGACACGATCTGCAGATGTGCCGCCGTGGTCCAGATAAAACTGTATTCATTAGCTTAAGCGAGCGAACGTACACGAAGATACCTGCAGAAAGATTCAAAGATCGTTTGCACTCCTCTCGATCTCGGCGCCATGGTATATGCTCTGGATGGACGATGTACTATTCGTCTGTCTTCTGCAGTAACCACGAAATTCCAGGAGTCCACACGGCTGAACTTCGGCTGCTCGATTGCTCTTTCCTCGAACATTTCTCTAAGCACGCGTTTCTTCCCAGTCTGCACGACAAACCCATGATTTACATAATCAGAGATCCTTCGATGCTCAAAATGCACGGCATCTATCCTTATCGTCAGCGACTCTCACGACTTCGGTCGTTCCACAGTCCTTGATCATTTTCAAGGATGCCTAGAAAAACAGCCTGGGAGTCTTTCGCTAGCAGGACCATACGCAAAACTCGCCGGTACTGTTAGATAGATACTCCTCACATCGCAGAGAAATCATTACGTTTTTGCAGACGTAACTATATTGTGTCTACTGTTATGCTGTGGCACTAGCAGGTAGCGTGTGAATCGCGAGTTCTAACGCCTTTGCTTCTGATGGCACAATGTTGTACATTTTTGAGTGAAGTCCTGTAATTCGCAGGTTTTACAACATCCCTCTTCTCCACGCTTTTGCTGCTAATGCCTCTATCTGTCTGGTCTGTTGCACACCTTTGACATCCTCTTCTGCAATTCCTTCCACCACAGCGTCAGCAACCAGGTCTGCCTTCAGTGGCTTCTCTACTGCGGCTCCAACGACTGAGGTCAATGCTCCTCGGAACAGCCATTCGTTCACAGTATTTCCGACCATTCCTGCAGCCATGATTGGCATTGTGAAAGCTCGACTTGAGTCATACAGAAAACCCGGCCTGAAGAACAGACTGCGCATTCTTGGGAAATTCGTTGCAAGGCCAGACTCGGCTTCACGCTTCGTCGTGATATACCGCGCAGGCAGCATTGGTGCTCCAGCTGCAGCAGAGATGTATGCATACGTTGATACTCCACACGCATTTGCTTCGTTCGCCAGGCTCAATGCAGAATCGCGGTTCATCAGCTCATATGTTATCTGCCCGTCTGCTTCGCCAATACCGATTCCATCATCACTGTCCTCTTTCTCTTCGCCTCTTTCTAACGGATTTCTGGCACTGCCTTTCTTTGTAGCCGAGAAAGCTCTTCTTAAACCTGATATGGGCGACTCTTTTCCCGACACGACGCCTTTGTAGTCTGCTTCTAACAATATTCCCATTGTATGTACGACAGCGTATGTGCCTTCTAAGTGCTTCACGTAGGTCGAAGGCTTTAGGATATCGGCTTTGATCCAATGCACGTCTTTCGACCACGATGGCGGTTGAGGTGAGGATCTGACAGCAGACCACGATGGCTCGCCCGATCGACTCAACGATACTACATCCCAGCCTCTTGCAACAGCTTTCTCTACGATACGAGAGCCCAGGAAGCCATTTCCACCTGCTACTACGATCTTCTTCTTTGCTGCGGATGCTGCAGATGCCATATCTTCAATCACTACCGATATAGCGAAGGATTGTCAGAGGACATCAAACACAGATTTGAAGAAAACCTCGAATACCACAGCACAATTGAATGCTTGCTGATCTCAAATCTCCAGCTTCTAAGAGCTAAGCACATGCTTCTACTGCTACCCGTGATCTCCAAAGATATGTTTATGTCTGCGTCATGATGTGCAGCTGGGCAAGATGATGCCTGAGGCATTTATTCGAGCTTGAGGCACCAGACTCCAAAGCTATTGCAGTTAAACGACTCCTTCACCTGCTCCCCTTGGCTGCACCTGAACCCAGAAGGCTGACCTGATTTACTCGGCATCTGGCTTGTGATCATACCATACATTGGATACCTCTGCGTTCGTGAAGGGTGCCGGAAGGTCAAGGTAGCGATGGCTAGACCGCAGAAACAGCAGAGCTTCTCTAGCCCTAAAATTAGTCCTGACACGCTTGAGTTTCACTAATGGAGTGGATGGCCTGATGAGTCTGGAATCAGATTGGCCCCTGTGAGCACCGGTTACGGCAACACGATGGAATTGCTTACGACTTTCGTCAATCTTGAGCAGCCATAAGTGGCACAGATGCTGGCTGTGCTTCTGGCAATGATAGGCTGTCTATATCTCACAATCTGCTAGATCAGCAGCCGGATTGGCAGTTTCTCGTGTGGTACCAGACCGATCAGTTTCAAATTGTGATGCTGTCTTGGAAATGTGGACGAACTGACGCCGAACGTCGATCATCGTTTCTGCTTCTTACCTGATTAACCAACATGTCCAGATCTCATCAATTCGTATCCGTGCCAAGCCATGAAACTCAGAGCATCTATAATTCAAACGACGATATCTTGTTGCAGAATCAAAAACAGCCAATACAGGAAACCACTACGTACATCAATACGCCTTTTGACCCGTCCAGCAGCAGTCACTACAATCCGATACCAAAACCCAGACCGGCACCAACCCATCACTTTTGGAAAAGCACATCACCGGGTTTAGGCATAGTCGTCTTCATCGGTGATGTGCTCCTGACTTTGGCCCCGTGTCTCTTTCTCGTTCTCGCCTTCCAGGCACTAAGCGTAAATCGCAAAGCCATAAACGATCATGGAGGGACTGTCGAACAGGCTGCAAAACTTGGACCAACGTTGTTCCCGATCATCTTTGCTGCTGTTGTTGGACGGCTTATGAGGACTCTCGCACTGTGGAAAGCTGAACGCGGTGCACCCCTAGGTATTCTAGAACAACTCAACGGATCTCAGAATTTGCTGGCTGCTTTTGAAAGAGCAGTGCTTCTACCAGGACTTGGCATACTTAGCATTGCTGTAGTGTTCTTATGGGCTTTATCACCACTTGGCGGACAGAGCTCTTTACGAGTGCTCTCTCGATATGATGCTTCAACATTTAACACTAGCGACGTCTACTATTTCAACAACAGTGGAAATCCGGTCGGTAGTGGCGCATTTTTAGGAGCCAGCGCTCTCGGCTCTGGCGGGACAACACTTGGTGGCATACTTCAAGGAGCTTTGCTATCGATCGAGCGAGTCAAAGGCCAAGATTTGTGGGGCAACGTTAAGATACCATTTCTTGAGCAGGTGCCTTCCTATCAAGCCAACGACGAAGATAATGGCTGGTGTGACTTTACTGAAAACAACTACACAGCACCATATTCGGCTATGATCGGGATTGTTGTCAGCGGACTACAGAGCAATACGGACACGAACCTTACGCTCGAGTCGTCCTATTTCAACCTGAGTTGTCCTGCACCACAATTCTTTCCCATGAACATGTCTGCGGATATACCAGCTTTCTTTGGCGGTTTCTGGGAGTGGGCAACCATTCCAGAACCGATGTGGATTCATGACAATGCGTCTCAGCTCTTCTACCAGTCAAGCAGCTCAACTGGACTACAAACCAATTCATACATCATCGATACAAACTGGAACGCATCGACTGCAATGCCAGATAGGAGCTTTAATGTGATATACGCATCACAAGGCGCAGAACAGACAGAGGTCGCTGCTTATAATTGTACCATGGGAGTTACGCATGTCGAATCTGATGTGTACTGCAAGGGTACAAGCTGTCTCGTTAGACGAATCAGAAAATCAAAAAAGGTCACCTGGCCTGATCCCACTGCAGGCTGGCCGTTCAACTCAGAGAGCAACACCTTACCCTACAATATGCTTTCATGGCTTTCGACCGCGATCTCACCATCACATTCAGCGATGGTGTCGCCTATTGACTGGTTCGTTTCAGGTTCCGATACACCTTTCCAGCTCGATTATACCTCCGATGCTGATGTCAGCTACCGCAACGTATCTGGCGAGATGCTTGCCCTACGTTTGGGCAACCTAATCAACACGGCTTACCAGGCATCATTCGCACTGGGTGCCACCGCGCAACCACCGTCCCAGAATATCACAGCCCTCAAGCTCGGTCTCAACGACACGACAGCTCGACAAGGTGTTGGTTACAGCACGACCTATCAGCTAGCAACGACAATTGAGACTCAACAGAGATTCCTGGCTAATATAGCTTGGGTCGCAGTTACAGTGATAGTAGCTTTCATCTTGCTCTTCTGCGGGCTTATCAGCATGATATTCAAGTACGGCACACGGTCTCCAGATATTCTTGGATTTGTGTCGAGTATGACTCGAGATAATCCTAATTTCGAGCACATTCCAGGTGGTGACAAGCTTGATGGATTGCAAAGAGCTAGAGTACTGCGGCATATTAGAGTGCAGATCACTGATGTGAAACCGTGGGATGAGGATGGACATGTCACATTGAGGAACCTTGGCCATAGCAAGCATCCGTAGCAGTTACTTCTCTCATGATATGTGCATCGACGTCAACTATGTCTTCTTCGTCCGACTCGAGGATTGGGGAATTGCGCTTTTAGCTAGCCTGCAATAGTTTAGCTCGGCTATTGCTCCACCTGTCGAGGGAGACCATCACGAGAGAGCCTGATGCTCCTGGACCTTGGCTTGTTCACCACAAAGACTCATCAGAATCTAGTGGTCAGGATCTAGAACTGATCAGTTGCCTGGAACTATGGCAGAGAACGCAGCCACAGGTACGAAAACAACGTTCCTAAGCCTCCCAGTAGAGCTACGAATCAAGATCTACCACTTCCTCGATACCACTCGACCTGTTTGTATAGTTGAACACATTACGTGTATCGATACCGTTGGCGTCGTGAGCTCACAAATCCAGCAGAGAGATTCGCAATCAAGAAGCAAATTTCCAATGAAGTCCAAGATTTAGTGGGACCGGTTAGACTTCATGTCGAGGTTACTGGTTACTGTTGGGTGTTGTCAGCACTGCAAGAAACACAACGATTTGTATCGAAGAATGTTGCGTCTTTACGACGAATAAGTGCTCTGACATTCACAAGATCACCTACGTGTCTCATGTGCATGCAATATCCACATCGGTCTTGGCCACTGCCGTTTCATTGCTTCACCTGCAAAATTGTCGTGTAACGCAATCCGCTCTAGCTACATTGTTCCAACCTCTGCCGGTATTGAAAGGGGTGGATATTCGTATATCCAACAACCAAGTCACGGATTTCGAATACGACACATACCAGAAAGTAAAAGCATTGGCAGACTGTGGCAGACTGGACAGTTGGGAGGTTATGTCCGGGTCAAGTGAGGCACAAGTCGGTTCAGTTCATCCTCCCAGAAGAGCATTGGCTTCCAATGAAGCTGGAGATGTTGTTCGAGGACGACTCCCGCGAGGTATGTCAGCAGTCTCAACATGAGAATGTTCGGGAAAACGTGAAGTATTCATCGAGTCAAATGGGAGGGGCTCGAGGTCTGCTAAAAGTCTGACCTACACCGAGAGCAGATTGAACGTTGGGTGGTGGAAGTCAAAAGCCTGAAACAAGAAACGAACCTCAAAATCCATGCGAATTGACCGAAGACAAGAACGACAACAACAGATTGGTGCCATTAGCCTTGTCTATTACGCGTTCAAAGCACAATAGACAATGCTGCCGATCACCAAAACGAGTGGTAATAGCATCTATCAGACTCATTGGGGTATATTCCTGAGTAATGATTAGCAGACATGTTCGGCATGCTTTCTACCAAACGAGTGAACCAGAGTCTGCCTCAACACCAAATGAACACTTTGTCGACAACGACTTGTCTTCTGTCTTTAGGGATTGGTGGCAGGGGAAGCAAGATGGAGCACGTGCCAATTTGGCAGCCTGGGCTAGGTCCTGCTAAGCTTCAGGGCAGTTCGGGCGGAATTCGAAAGCTTTAAATCCGATTCGGTAGGCGACATCCACAATCGAAAATGACCCGGCAGCTCTGCGCGAATTTCGAGTCGAGGACATCACTTGGCATGTCAAGCACGTTCCAATGGCTGGGTAGCGACATCTTCTGGTTGTCTTTCATCATCGAAACCCTTCACCTCGTCTCCATATCCTGTACATCCCCGTCGAGTACCCTATCCATCTTCGTCAGGCAGGTGACTGCCTTAATCTCGTCCGGGACGATCCAGCTCTGGCGGCGCCGAATGCTGAATAGTCGAATACGATTGCACATTCGCCATCTATAGTCATTCGCTACCCTCCATGAATCGTGCCTGAAGTTCTATCACACCACTACACACCACGCACAACCAACGCGAAATACTCTCCACTCTGTGAGAGTCTACCTCAAACCACTACACGAGATAACCTTTCCAAACTGCGCGTTCATCGTCGGCTTCGGTCGTCGATGACCCTGCGAGCGACCTCTTCCCGACCCTCGAACCCCCTCTTCGATCGGAAGAGAAATCGCAATTAACTAGATGCCTTTTAAGCCTCTTTCGCATCTTGCTCGTATCAGCTTTGCGAAAGGAGTTGCTCATGCATACACACCTGGTGCTGTCGTTGCTGGTCAACAAGGTCTAGGTTCTCTACATTCATACCCAGTTGCAAAACTTGGAAAGGCTGCACATATTCAAAATGCTTTCTCGACAGCCTCGAACTCTGGTGCTGGCGCAGGCGCTGGTGCAAAAGCCGGCTATGCCAGTACCTCAAGTACTAGTGACGGGTCGTTAAGTCAATACTTCGCAGCTTTCAATAAGGCACAACAGACTGGCGATGATTCCGAATTCAAGAAGCACCAAGGTGCACGACGAATAGGATGGAAGCAGGGCGACAAAAATGCCGCTTCGAAATCAGCTGCACGTCTTGATATCAAGCCGGCTGATATCTTGCGCCAACCTGCACGAGTACCTGTATCGCGTGCTTATAGCGATAACGCTGTTCAAGATATTCAGAAAGCCGAGGATAATCTTGTCGAAGCCGAAGCACTCGCGAAGATCGATGAAGCTATCGCGCTTGAGATCAAGTCTGTCAACGATGCGACGATCGCTGAGGCCATTGCCGATTCAGACTACATCGAAGTCGCCAAAGCAGACTCGACCTCTGTGTCTGACACGTCTAATGCTGTCCGATCGCCATCTACAGGTCTTACCAGCCCAGTATCCGATGAGTCGTCATTGCGTTCAGACGAAATCGTTGAGTTGGGCGAGCACTTGCGATATGCTGATATTCCTTATCAGTTCCAATCTATGGTTAAGGATGGCTTGGTGCCGAACGTTCATGCTTACAACTACATTATCCAATCCGCCATCAACCTTGCTGGTGGCTATCAGCCATTTCCACGAGCGATCGAAGTCTTCAATGACATGACCGCCAAGGGTATCCAGCCTAACGAGGAAACATATCGAATTCTGATAGCCTTTTTGTCTTCACAAAGTCTACTTGCAAGTCAGGCTCAGAAAGAGTTACAGCAGCATGCTTTGCGGTACGGTCGTGGACAAGCATCTTTCATCTTCCCCTCGTTGCAGCACAAACAAGATTTGTTCTCTGAAGACGTCTCGATACTCATGGCAACTAAGTTCTACAACATTGCACGTCAGGAGTTGCAGGGTTTCAGATTGTCGGATGCTCAATATTCCGTTTTCTTGGAGGCATACGAGCTTAGTGGGCATGCCTCGAGTACAGCAGCGCTTGCTAAGGATATGCATGCTCAGCAGCTATTCTCCAGCCCAGAAAACTGTATCGCTGCGATCAACGCATGTGCTCAGGTGAAGGACTTGACAGCTGCAAAGAGCATTTATCAACAGTACCGTAATCTGGCTATGAACGAGCAGACAAATGATGCACTGGACAACAAGGCTTACACTGCTCTGGCTAAGTCTTATTATGCAGCAGGCGAAGAGGTCGAGGGCTTGCGCTTTTTCGATCGTATTCTGAAATCGTTCGAGGGTGCTCCTAATCAGGAAGAATTGGTTCAGAGTCTGACGGATGTCTTCGTAGCAGACGGCATCGTCGAGCACTATGTCGCGAATGGCGATATGCATGAAGCCCTTGAGAGCCTGAAACTTCACAATTTAAGTGACGAAGCTCGATCTCGTGCGATCAGCAAGATTCTCTCGGCAGCTGCGGACAATAACCAAGCTCAAGTGGTTAAGGATGTACTTGCAACATCTCCAACAGCCACGATTGAGACCGATGCCATTATCGCTGTGACAGCTATGCACTTCCGAGCAGGTGAGGTCGTGCAAGCGAAGGCTTTCTGGGCTCACCACAAACGTGTGGCAGATGTAAGCTTTGCAACTATGTTTGGTCTCTCTGTACTACGAACTGGAAATGCAGATGATGCATTGTCACACGCACTGAGCATGTTCAGACAAATTCGTACATCCTTACCAGAGACTTCTCGAACAGCAGTTCATGGTTCTTTGGATGAGTCGGTTATGTTGTTTGGACAGACATTGTCGACTACAGACATGTTGTACTCTAGCCAAGCTGCAGTGTTGCTGTTCCGAATCATGATCGAGAATGGCGGTCTCGTGCCCTTCATCACCCAAGCTGCTATTGCCAGAGTTGGTCCCGAATGTGTTCAGCAGCTGTCTGAACAGGATATTGCTCTGGCGCTACATGTTCAAGCCTACATGTTGCCAAGTCAAAGCCGAGGAGTAAACGACGTTGCTCAGCCAGCACGATTCGCTCATCTGTTGGAGACCGTGCTCGACCGAAGAATTGCTATGGATCCAGCAACAATTCATGCCGTTGACAATGCTTTAGTCAAGCTCGAGGGCAGAAGACCAGATCTGGAAAACAGATGGACAGCCTGGAGAAGCCCTGAAATCGTTCCTGCTCAGTTACAGTCACCAGCTCTGTCAGCAAGTTCAGCACGAGATTCACCGACCAGCCCGTCCATGTACGATCCTTACGGTCACACTACCGATCATCGAGCCTCACGGGTGATCTCAGAAATGCTAGATAGCACTAACGGGAGGATTGAGAACCACCTAGGCGAAGCCATGACCAGACTCAAGAACGTGCGAAGAATGGGCAGACACCTACAGTACGCTGGTTACGCTAAATTGATTACAGCAGCTGGAAAGGCCAAGCAATCAAGTCTGATGCACGAGTTGCTGGCCATGGCACAAACCGACGTGCCTTACAACGGGTCTATTGCAGCTGTACGCAATGGTTGGGTTTCTATCTATGACTCTATGATCGCAGCATGTTTGAGCGTGGGTCAGAGACAACTTGCCTCGAAATTCCACGATGATTTGCTTTCCATGGGTGCTGCGCCGTCCGCAAACACCTTCGGTATCTACATCACTACACTCGAAGGCACCTTTGATGAGGCTACTGAAGCAGTCAAGATCTTTCAACGTGCTACGGCTGAAGGTGTGACGCCTACAGTCTTCTTGTTCAATGCTGTTATTGGCAAGCTCGGCAAGGCCAGACGCATTGATGATTGCCTACAGTATTTTGGGCAAATGCAAAACCTCGGTATTCGACCTTCTTCTGTGACATACGGCACGCTGGTCAATGCTCTGTGCCGCACGAGCGAGGAGACCTTTGCAGTTGAGATGTTTGACGAGATGGAAGCTGCGCCAAATTACCGACCACGACCAGCACCATATAACTCGATTATTCAGTACTTCCTCAACACAAAGCGAGATCGGGCCAAGGTGTTGCAGTACTATGGACGCATGCGATCACGAGACATCAAGCCGACATCCCACACATACAAGCTTCTTATTGAAGCGTATGCTACTCTCGAGCCTGTCAACTTGGTTGCAGCTGAAACTGTCCTCGAAGACATGAGAGCTAATGGCGTCATGCCTGAGGCAGTACACTACGGTACAATGATTCATGCAAAAGGGTGCGTCTTGTCAGATATGGAAGGAGCACATGCCATCTTCGACTCTGTTCTTGCTGATTCCTCCATTCGACCAACTGATAATCTCTACCAAAATATGCTTGAGGCCATGGTTGCCAATCACCAAGTTGCTGACAGTGATGCTGTGCTAAAGGACATGAAGCAGCGCGGTATAGGTATGACACCTTATATCGCTAATACTCTCATCCACGGCTGGGCTGCTGCAGGAAACATCAACAAAGCCAAATATGTCTACGATACTCTTGGCAAGGACAAGCGCGAGCCAAGCACATATGAAGCCATGGCACGAGCATTCCTCGCCACTGAAGACCACGCAGCAGCAAACGCGGTTGTACAGGAGATGCTCACTAAGGGCTATCCTAACGCCGTCGCCGACAAAGTTCTCGGCCTGATGGGCTCCTCTTAATCTATTTCAACAAGAACCTTTACAAAATTCATTTCAAAGCATAGCGACGGAGTTCTGGGATTGCTGAAAACGAAGCATGCACTTGCACATACAAAAGCTTCGCGATATTCAGCCTAATGATTTAACTTTTACTACGACTTGCATGTACAATATACCCTGGCAATGGCGCTTTTGTTATCTCATGCACAGCTGCAGAATTTCCCAGCTGTTGCGATACGAGCTTCAAACTTTAAGCTTCAAGCTCAGGTGTACAACAAAAATGGAGGATACCATGAAGAATCTCAACTCAATTTATAGGAGGCAGCATTGTGGAGGATGGTAGCTGCATTGGATCTTGGTTGCTCGCATCCGAAGGAAAGACTAGTACTTCGCATGGATAGAGGCAGAGGCCAAAGTGCTTTTATATACATAGTGAGGAAAGTGCCTCTTAGCAGTGTGCACGGATCCAGTATCTCAATTCCAATATGTTGAAACACCAAATTACGAATGCCCACTCACGAACTTATGCATCGTTAAGCTGTTCTATTGCAACCTGATTAAGCACTGTAGTATTCAATGTATTCATCAGGTTCGTTATTGCAGTTGTGTACTTGATTAGAATGTGCAACCTCTGTTTTTGCAAGCATTGACCTTTATTTCTGGTCTCAGGCACTTAAAGAAGACGTGCGCTTTGCATAAGTTTCGCAGAAACATTGAACACGTATATTGCTACTAGACTCAATGAATTATCGATGATAAGAGGCTCTAGCTGCCGAAGTAGGAACGCAGTAGAGTGAAGCCTCACGCGCTGACATAAGATAAGTGGACGACTGCCTCGGGGCTCAGGCTAATAAAAAGTGACGGAAATTAGGACGACATCCAGGTTCTCGAAGCCAATCGAGCCAACCTTAAAACACAACGCCAAGTTTTATCACTTGCCTTTTTCCAGCCTATATCAGAAGTGGACATGTAAAGCATAAATCTCGATGTTAACAGGCTACTTTTGTGGGGTCTTGACTCCATCAGTCAATAGGATGATCAATCAGAAGTGATAGCAACCCTCCATGAACGAAAGGGTGTATGGGCTTAGCGATTTTAGTGTAAGACGTATTGGTAGTCGCTTGCGTCGCCGCAATGCAGCGTATCCTTAGATATAAATTGTTGACACGATCCAGCTAGTACACAGGAAGACGAACTTGTCTTGAAGTAAACTCAGATAAGTATCTTGAAATATGGTGCACCAGGACGTCCTCACAAACATTGTCTTCGGCGTCAGTGCCACTGTCCTTTCTTTCATTGGTATACTAGTAGCTCTTCGGCACAGATCGCTGGCCTTACAAGGCATGACCTCGACACCGCTCTATCAAGGTATGTCAACGGATGCACCGCATGTCAGTCGGATGCTGAAAGCTATGTAGCCACAACCACAGAAGCTGGACAGCAGCAGTTTGAGCTCGAAGGATCCTTGCCATATGGTGATAGTCATCGAAGAACATCATCTCGAAATAGGTCGATGTCAACCTAGAACTCAGATTTAGCATCTCCTGGAGCCACGTGCGCCAGGCTGACCAAGCCAGCCGGTACCTGTCCAAGATCGAATGGCTCAAGCTCCAGCAGATACTTATTGTGGATTGTGGACAACGTTGATGTTTGCGTGGACCAGGTATGAAGACTCGAGTACGTAGGAAGATAGTGTCAATCCGAAGCGCAAGGTACCCCTTTCTTGGTTTCAAGACCAATATCCTGTGATCGTCCGCCCACATGAGGACCTGTGCCCAGAAGACAGAATCATCGGACCAGCCAGCCGTGACTACTGACAATCCAAAGAAATTAGACCTGTCAGTGATCTAGAACACACTATAACTGAGAATAGATGTGTGCTTCGATCATGACCTATCATCCCAGCACACCACTGGCTTGAAAGGCGAAGAGAGGACCTGGCCGACCCTTATAAACCTGGCCATTAAAGGCTCTCCATCTTCCAGGGGTTTGCAAGTGCACGAACAGGCTTGGAATCCTCCAGTGTCGATAACGTACGAAATAATTGAGCCTGGGACCAAGACATTTTACCTCTGGTCGATTGCCTCATAGTCACCAGCCGATCTTTCTCTTAAGATGAACGACAAACTCGACGAGGCCTTGTGTGCCTTCGTTGTTGTGCTCACTGTGATCACCGCATTCCTGATGTTGGGATACTTTACGTATCTTATGCTCAACCTTATCGTCTATGGGCCACAGCTACCACAGCAGCCTAGCAGATTCAGCGTCAATACTGTGCCTTTCGACTCGCTTTCGGACAATGAGCTGGCGGAGTTGTGGCGGAGGACAACGAGCGAGTGCATGTTTCGTGGAATGTGGAATAGAAGCGGTCCAAGTCGGCATATGTCAGGCAATAGCACACAACATACAGGAGGCAATGTACTTCATCAACGCAGGTTGGCAGAAATGCAGTGAGGTGCAGGTCATTCTGAGGTAGTAATTCGGCAGGTCTGCCGAGCAGTTCACAGATGATCTGACCAGAAGTTTGACTCGGCATCATACAGTCAACCACAAGCACTTACAATGCAACACGAAACGACGTTGCAGGTAGGCTGCATCGTCACTCGTTGATGCACGACACCATGTTGCGGCTCAGCGTAGCCATCACATGTTTGGTATGCTATTATTGTGCAGCACAACTGGTTCTACCAGAGATTCCACCTGGGGTGCTCACAGAAGTATTATCTGCCAATCAAGATGCTTTACCATGCGAGAGAGCTGTAAGTCCAATGCTGCTGGTCTGAAATGGCAGACCTGATGGTAAGGACTAGTGCAGCACTATCACATCACAGTTGCCAGATGCAGTCTTTCTAGGTCAGACAGGTAACTTTGACTTTTGGGATGCCAAGCAGCGCGAAGTTGTGCCAATATGTCGTGTCGAGCCCAGCACTGCGGCAGATGTTACCTTTATGCTTAGGACTGTCGTCGAGCAGAATTGCTCATTCGCTGTAAAAAGTGGTGGACACGAACGAACACGAGGAGCTAGTAATGCCGAGGATGGGTTGACAATCGATCTGGTCAGGCTGAAGAGTCTTGAGATTTCTGAGGATCGGCAGAGCATCAAAATTGGTCCCGGCTGGAAATGGGGCGAGCTCTATCATCGACTGGAAAGCGAAGAGCTTATGGTGCTTGGAGGACGAATTGCCGATGTTGGGGTTGGAGGTCTTCTGCTTGGTGGTGAGTGGTAATCTAGCATTTTGCAAGGCAATGAAGCTAATTTACTTTCCGAAGGAGGTATTTCGTTCTTCTCTAATGAACGCGGTCTTGCTTGTGACTCTGTCCTGTTATACGAGCTTATGCTGCCAAATGCGACTATGATTACCGTTGATCATGAAACTCGACCAGCGCTCTTCAGAGCACTACGTGGTTCGGGTGCTATGAATTATGGAATAGTCACAGCCTTTACCCTCGAAGCATTTCCTCACTCACACCGTATGTGGAGTGGTAGAAAGACTGTCAGCTGGGATCGTCTACCAGAACTACTGCAAGCCAACCACGAGATTGCTACCAAAAACTTTGACGTTGATCCTGGCATTGCCGTTATGAACGTCTTCATGTGCTATCCGAAGTACAGTCTCTGCTTCGGCAATGTCATTGCAGTGCATACCACGCATAATACTTCTGAGTCATGGCCAGCATCTTTCGCACCACTGGAACGCATCGAAGGCACGCCAGACACAGGCAGGTCCGAGACCAATACACTTGCAAGAATAACGGGACAAATTGAAGGACAAATCGACACTTTGCGGCATCGTACTATCTACGCAACGTTCACATATCTACCATCAGTCGAGCTTGAGCTTGAGCTAATGCAGCTCTTTCGCGAAGAGGTATTGAGATCAGACGTCAAGCACATCGCTGGCTTCCTTCCTGGCGTGATCATGCATCCGTTCTCGAGAACTATGTTGAGGAGCATGCATAAACGTGGCGATAATGCGTTCTCCTCGATCGCAAATCGGGACGGATCATTGACAGTGCTCAACATCGCTTGGCAATGGGACGAAAAGACGGATGACGACAAAGCTTACGGGTCATATAGAAGGGTTATGGCACAATTCGAAGCAGCTGCGAAGAAAAGGAATTTATGGCATCCGTATAAGTACATTAATTATGCTGAAGCTTCGCAGGATGTCTGGGAAGGGTA
Source organism: Pasadenomyces melaninifex (assembly GCA_022813495.1). NCBI lineage: Eukaryota > Fungi > Ascomycota > Dothideomycetes > Pasadenomyces > Pasadenomyces melaninifex. Next base: position 206,146 of record JAKLMI010000010.1, read on the forward strand.
TGGCATGTACATCGAAGACCTGGAAAGGTTGCAGAAGCAGCTCGATCCTAACGGTACATTCGCGAGAGGAGGTGTGGCTGGTGGTGTACATAAGGTCAGTAGCTACACGAAATCTAGGTACGATAATGTGCAAGATGGTTCGCGAAGTCAAACGACTTTCATTCGAGATGAGCTCTAAGCCGCTTTCAACTACATAGCTACAAGAAAAATGGCTTTTCAAAACACCAGGATAAACTCAAAACGCTACATTGACCACTTTCATCCCTCATCGCATCGTCAACTTTCATTCGCAAACGGTCTCGCGACCACGCATCAGCTTCGATATAACTCCCATATGAACAAATCCAACCAAAAATTTCCGCTTTCACCTTACCGCTCACCAGCTGTTTCCCGCACCTTCCAAACTCAATAATCACTCAAATCATCATCATACACGATCACAGGCGGCGCAGGATTAAACCCGCCAACCACATCTCTACTACCCGATCTTCCAGATATCAATCGATCCTCCAAAGACTTCATCTTTCCCACAGTCATGCAGCAGAAACACCTCAACTCATCCAACTGCTTGCTCAAACAATCCTTGTCGCAAGAATCACTCCACTTCCCACACGAGCACGGCTGTCGAAGCACAGGCTGAATCGAGTGACAAGTCTTGCACTGCCTCTGCTCCTGCGCCTTGACCAGAGAATCCAGCGTAAGGAAGAATTCGTAGAACTCGTGTTGTAGAGCACGATACGAAGGATCTGGAATCAAACAGGCATTGAATTTGCGCATCGTCAGATCCAGTGCAAGCATTTCTTTCAGCAGAGTCCCGTATTCTGTGGTGATCGTAAGGACGAAACGGATCAGGTCTTGCTCTTCCTTTGAAAGGGTCTTTGATTGCCAGCGATCTATGCCGGATAGAAGTGATAGATTCTTGGCGTTGGAATTTGCTGTCCGTCCAACCACAATATGTTGATGGTCGAAGTCGAAGTCAAGAAGCTGAAGCATGCTGTCTTGCCATATGTCGTCTCTGACACCTCGTCCCCTGTTATATGGTGGAAAACCATCAGCGTTGCGAACTCGTCTGTTTGTGATTGAGATGTCGCTCCAATCTGCCATGTCAGACAGCAAATCGAAGACTTCGGCATGTGTATTCTTGGTACCGACGATGAGAGTTTCTTCCTCGTCTCGCTTGAACTTGCCCATGTGATACTTCAAAGTCCTAGTTGGTCCTTTTGGAAGAAGACTCTGTGGTTTCGGCCGTGGTTTCTTGGCCCAGAAATTCCGTGAGAATTCTTGCAATGTAAACTTCTCGAGCCGTTCATCGCATCTCCGTCGAGCAAAGCAGTACATTCGTGCATGCAACATACACGCATTTATGTGATCGTTCTCAGTAACGGCATACTCGTCCTTAACTCCCCGAAATTGTGAGCCACGCTCTAGCTCGGCGACGTTGTTTTCTGGATACGATGAGGTGTAGAGGTAGATCAGATATCGTACTAGAAGAGCTGGCTCCTCATCTGGCAGTGTTGTTGCTTGATCTGTCGCTTCTCTGAAGTCTCCACCTGCCATAGCACGAAAGAAAGGACTTTGGCTACATATCACGAACCTATGTGCTCTGAAGGTGTGCTCACCGCATTTGATGTCGAAGTCAACGAATTTACTTTCATGCAGTAGTTTGACCTGATCTGCGAAGTTATATGTCATCTTTGGTATCGTTGGATTGTCGATCATTCTGTCGACAGACAGATCCCGAAATCGTGAAGACATTTCTAGGATGAAATAGTGTTAGTAAGAGCAGCGACTCTCTTTACGCATCAACAATACAAGGCAGGTCGACAGTGATCACTTAGAGATTGCGTAATACTGTAGCTGAATATGTAAGCCAGAAAAGAAGTGAAGACGTTTGCACTCATGACAGCAGACGTTCGTATTGTGGTTGCACTTCTGGACAAGCGAACCAAGTCGGGATTGGTCAAGACCTCGCTAGCATGCAGCTCAGGCAGCATTCAGCGCCAAAAGTCCAGGCTTTCGTGCAACTCAATTGGTTTGTCGGGGTGTTTGTGCGGCTGTGAGTAGGCTAGTCCAGGCCGCAGCAGCTCCAGATTTAGGCCAGGCAGGCCATTCGTTGCAGGGCATGCACAAAATTGGAGTCGAATTGGCCTATGGGCTTAAACGTTCTATCACCCAACGCTCACCATCACGAGTATACCTGAATCGGTCATGCAATCTGCTTTCTCTGCCTTGCCAAAATTCGACCATCTCTGGCTCGACTCGCAGACCACCCCAGAAATCAGGAACCGGTATATCGTCCTGGCCTTCAAACTTTTTGGTAACGTCCTCTACTTGGCTTTCAAGCTCATGTCGACCATCATCGTCGGAGCCGCTTGGTTTTAGCACGCTCGTTTGTTGACTTGCCCATGCTCCGATGCGTGATCCTCGGGCACGAGTATCAAAGTACGTCTGTGATTCCTGGGTACTCAGGCGTTCGCATGGACCTTCAACCCGAACTTGACGTTCCAGAGGCTTCCACCAGAAACACAGTGAGGCATGAGGGTTAGACTCAACGTCTTTCGCCTTCCGACTCGTGCCCCAATTGCTATAGATTACCCAGCCTCGATCATCAAGCTCCTTCAGATAGACCATGCGACTGCTGACTCGTCCAGAGGGAAGTTCTGCAGTGCTTAAGGTCACTGTCTCCGGTACAGTACCTTTCAGAGCTGGGTCTGAGAACCACTTGTGGAATTGTTTGAAAGGGTCATCGTCGAGGTCAGATCTGATGAGTCTGCCAACATTAAATTGTGCTGCTTGCTGCGGTATAGGTTGAGCAGAGTCTGGAGGTGCTTCTCCAGGAGCGACTAGGAGGAGAAGATCAGCAAACCGTATCGGTGTCTCGTATAACCAATATGAATGCTTAAGACTCACAAATGAGCTTATTGTTCTTCGGAGGCTGGCTAGTTGTCGTCATAGTTCGAGTTCGTGCCATCAAAAGTGTGCTCACTGTTCGCGAAATATGCTTGGCACTAATGTTCATATCACAGCTTCGTGGTAGGTCAAAATACTGAGGCTTTCAGTGCTGGTACTTTTGTTCCTTAGGACGATCGTATAGCAAAAAGATACAGAAAGCCGTCGGAAGTGCATGATGACATGCTTGATTGGCTCCGAGCCTGGAAAGCCTGGAACGCAGCCGAAGCACAACGGAGGAATCCGCTTGAGATCGTCCTACAGGCGTGTCGAATCAGATGTTTGGTGCCCAAACTCTGTTGCATGAGGGTCCTTATGCAATCTTGTTCTGCTTGGTGAAACTCCAAACCTTACCAGTTGATATTACTTCGCAATATCACCTGAGGAAGTTCGCGAACACTTTGACATTTGGTGATATAAGCATAGTTTGCATCAAGAGCAGTATCAGCCTAGAACCTAGATTTTGTCTGATTCCGAGATACTGGTAGCTTCAGCCCTACAGCCGTTTCACCCCACTTACGATCACCCGCCAAGGCATAACGAAATGGTAAGTCAGGATATTGTGTGATTGAACTTCCTTTATGTTCTGTATGGTTTCGGAATGTGTCTCCCATTTTGTTCACCTCGTGAGAAATGCTCACCTATAACTCTGTGACTGACCAAATTGGCGATAGTCTGCACCACCTAAGATCAATACAGGCGTAAAGCCAGTTTCAGGACCAAAATCAGCCAAGACACCCGTCGAGCAGCTCACAGATGACCAAATTGAATCATTCAGAGACGTGTTCAAACTCTTTGACAAGGATGGCTCAGGTTCGATATCGACATCTGAGCTCGGCGAAATCATGCAAAGTCTTGGTCAGAATCCTACCGATGCTGAGCTACAGGACATGGTGAATGAGGTTGATACTGATCACAGTGGCAGTATTGAGTTTGAGGGTAAGACAACACTGAAGCCTATGATTTCTCCGGGGATAGAGAACTCTAACAATATTCAGAATTCATTGCCATGATGGCGACTACTATCCAGCCGAAGGACTTTGCCGAAGAGACTATGGCTGCTTTCAGAGTCTTCGACAAGGACGGAAGCGGTACTATCTCTGCTAGCGAGCTTAGAGCGGTAATGAAGTCGCTGGGCGAGGATCTTACAGACGCTGAAATCGATGAAATGATAAGGGAAGCGGACAAGGACAACAACGGCACGATAGATTGTGAGTTGGCACACATCAACTTTTTTTCGCACGTACTAACATATACGTAGACGAAGAGTTTGCGCAGCTTTTGTCTCCAGGCGCAAAATAGGTAACGATTTGTCAGAAAAGCAAGTATCGTTAATTGGTGAATTGACGTTATGTTATGCTCGTGCTAGCAATGAATAGCCTATCGTAGACTCAGGAAAGTATGGCTACTCTGCATTCATGCGTCCTCGCCGCTCTGAGGTGTAAGTCCTTCGTCCTCTGAAGATACAGAGTCTTCGTACCCTTGAGCTACAGACTCTTCGTCTGCTTGAGATACATGCTCTTTGTCTTCTTCCTGAGATATGGGCTCCTCGTCCGTATGAGATATAGGTTTAATCTGCCCGACAATGGTTGCCAGATCAACATCTTCAAGCTTTTTCGCAAGTCCTTCCAGTCCACCCATCACCTCATCCAGCGTGTCCGGAGAGAGATGCACATTCCTAGACGCGAGACTGATTGAGCCTCTGCCTTGACCGTAGGCCTCGTTCGAGTCTGTGTGGTAAAGCACATAGTAGTCGGAATCGTCGGTGTCTGTCCCCCAGGCCATCAGTGACGATAGGAAGCCTGGCACAGTGCTGTCTTCTTCAGTGTCTGCTGTGAAATTCCAAGCAGCTCTAGGCGTATGCTCAGTTGGCCCTCGAGCCCAGATCGGGTCATTGTGTCCTCCAACAATGGTCTTGTTGTGTTCTTCAATTGTACATTGCGATGCGTCCTGTGCAGTCGTTGTACACGAGGACCAACTGAATATCAAGTCTTCGCTCTTGTACGAATTTTCTGAAGACGAATGCTCTACCATCAGATCCTCAAAGTTCTCGGCCCAGCCAATATGAGAGCTGTTGACGAGATACCATGTTCCTTCAAGCCAATCACCAGGTGGTCCAGGCCATCTCTGAAAGTTTATCCTCTTATAACCGTGAGGTGGACGACCTCGGACGGACGGTGGAGGATAGCGGTACTTAGGAGCAGGTCCGCCCCAGTAGCTAGGGTTCGGAGCGGTAGTACCAGGAGTAATGATAAATGCTATCAGAGCCACAAGGCAGAGCTTCATGTTGCTATAGCCTTGCTGCAATTGACGATAATCAATGACTGTAATACGGTGGAAAAGAGATCTGCTTAAATGCAGCAACTGGCGAAGGATGTCTCCTGGACAGCGACTGCCGTGAGCTGTAAGCAGAATTATCGAAACTTGGTGTCCTTGACCGTGCTTGCCGTACGTCGTCGAAACCATCATATCCATTCTTTGCATATCTAAGCTCCTCTATACAACTTTTCACCTTTTGTTGTTAAATAACCCAAAATGTGGTTATCGAGCTCGATTTATTAGCAACCGAAATACCTGCCCTCTATCCAACGTCTCTCGTAGTCATCAGTAATCTCACCCGCAACCACTTTGATACCTGGAAATACGCTTGTCAACCTATTGACACCACGTTTGCCAGCCATGAAAGCTACGAAGACAATCTTCTTCTCAGCCACGCCATGATCGACCAAGACTTTGACGGCCATCAGGGCCGCACCACCGCTCGACATCTGTGGATCGAGCAGAAGTACAGTCTCATGCTCTGCGATATCCGGGAACAGCTTAAGGTAGTGTAATTCTGGCTCGCCAGTGCGATAATTTGATTGTATCAACAATCTGCCTGTCAAGCAGTCGGGTATTGTCCTTCGCAAGCCTGTCTCCATACAGCTACCTCCTCTCAGCACGATCACCGCAGACACCTTTCCTGCAGACTTCAGACCGTTATATGCTAAATGTACAGGAGTAATGACCTTGTTCGGCAGAAAGTTGTGGCAGTCCAACGCCTTCTCAATCAGCAAAGCTGTCATTCGATCTAGATAGAATGCGTAGTCATTCGAGCTTGTTGCTGGATTACGAAGCAACGTCATCATGCCTTGGGTCTGTGGCTTGTCCCCCAGAAGCATCACATTCTGAGACAGTGGTTGGTCCTCTACCTCCTTACCCAAGCGCTCAAGTTCAGCAGTATGTCTATGACTCTTGTCTTTCAGAATTTGCCTGGTCTGACCAACAATCATAGTGATCGCCATCTTGTTCATCATACCTCGAGGCACTATCAGATCTGCTGTTTCCCGTTGTGGCTCAACATACTTGACGAAAGCTGGTTTGACCGAACTGAACCACTGCTTGATCGTGCCTTCTATGGTGCGACCTCGTTCCCGTACGTCTCGCACAATTCTTCTTGACAGGCACAAGTCAGCATCTGCTTCCATGTATACCTTCAGGTCAAGCATATCCAATATTCGCGGGTCGTGCAATGCTAGAATTCCCTCCAGCACAATGACATGCGGTGAATACAGCTGCACAGTCTTTTCAAGCCTTTGGTGCTTTTCAAAGGAGTATACTGGGATATCCGTTCGCTTGCCCTGCTTCAAGCTGCTCAAACACTCATATAGAAGGTCGAAGTCAATTGACTTTGGCGAGTCAAGGTCATACTCATTAGCGTGAGCTAATCGATTCTGTTCCGGAGTCAAGGATTTATAGAAGGAGTCAATCGACATGATAATTACCCATGGCAGGTCGAGAGCTCTCACTACTTCGACTGCCAAGGATGTCTTGCCTGAGCCTGAAGCACCAGCAATACCAATCAAGGAAGTATGCGCCCATGGTGGTGAGTAGTGAGCCTTATCTACACCACCTACTGACACATCATGGTCTTGCTTGATACCATTTGTCTCGGCCATAGTGCTTGACTGTGCTTCTTCGAAGTTCTATTGATTGAGGTCGAAGCAGTCTATCATCAGTAACGGTTAAGGACCCATACTGGGTTGCTCGAGAAGCTATGACTCAGCTTCGATCATGCAGAGCTTTACTAAGGAGTACAATCACTTTCTTATCACTTCAAGCTCTGACAATTTCCAGAGTATAAAAGGCACGCGTCGACCTCGACTTTGGAGGCGAAGCTTTGTGCTAATCCTGATCAAGAATAGCTCAAGTCCGGCTTCGACCGCCGGTGAGCACGACGATGACTTCATAAGGTAAGTATTTTGTGCTGAGTCTTCTGAGGTCGCGTGCCTTGCGACCATGCACCTGTCCGCCGCATGTTCTAACCACAAACAGTCATAAATTATTACATTATAGCTACAGTTTGCCTACACATAGCACTGCGTTCCGTTCTGCGTACAGAAGGGCATTTGTATCGGCTCTGCCATCACACCTCGAGCCACCAATCTCTCCCTAAATTCACTCAACCTCGGAGCGGCAATGATTTGACTTCGATTCTGCCCAGTAGCAGGATCCTTCGCACCACTCCAAAGCACTTCTGCAGCTGCTGCAGCTCTCGGCCATGCCTGCTTGTCAAAGTTGACACTGTCAATCTGCTCCGCCCAGAGATGCACTTCTCCTCCGACCACGAGATCAGTAGAGTTTGCAGGAATGCCATTTAGAGGGTCAAGCGAATATACTAGTCTCCAATTCTTGCGCGGAGAGCAGTAGTCGTTCCATGGATAGTAGTCTGCGCTGACATTAGGGTAGAAATTGAGCCATTGTCCTTGACCACAGTCGAGGTACCAGTTGTTGTAATTACCAACGATTGCTTTATGGCCTTTCGCGACAGTATCTGCCACAGATTGATCTGAAAGCCAACAATTGACAAGGATATCGCTTCCCATGGTCAAGTTCCATGTCAAGAGCATCTCCTCCCAGACTATTGGTGTGAGCCCGTACTGTCGGATCTTGCCGTGTACATGATCGATGAACTTCTGCATCAGTGGCTGAAGGACTGCAGTGTCGTTCGACTTCACCGTGTCGTCATAGAGATAAGCATTGACATTGACCTCGTCACCTCCACTATGGAAATAGGTCGAATATTGACCGATTCTTGGGAAGAGGTCATCGAACATAGTATCGAGGAAAGAATAGACAGCTGAGCTGTTGAGCTTCAATGATCCGCAAGGTGGCTCGGCACAGGCCAAGCTATATGGCTGAGCGTTGAAAGCAGTGATCAGATCTGGATGTGAGAACCAGATGGAGGATGTATGACCTGGCATATCGATCTCTACAGCGGTTTCGATGCCCAGACTGTTGCCGTATGCCATTACATCAGCTAATTGACCAGGCGAATATGTGAGACCTGGTGCGTATCCACCTGCTTGCGAGAGCTCAGGTAAAGCTGGAATCTCGAGTGGCCATGACTGGGCGTCTGTGATGTGCCAGTGTAATCGATTCATCTTGGTGAATGCCATGGCGTCAAGTGTGCGCTTGATGTCGTCTGTCGAGAAGTAATTTCTGGCTGTATCCATGTTCAGACCTCGATGCGAGAACATTGGTGCATCGTAGATCTGGACAGGAGCTAAAGTGGTGTACACACCGCCCTGGCTGTGCTGGAAGAAGAGCTGTGTAAATGTGGTTAGACCGTACGATATACCTATGGATGTGTTTGCTGTGATAACCACATCTCCCGACAAAGGTATAGATACTGTATAGCTCTCATCGACCGGAGTAGAAGACTTGCTAACGTCTGCTGGATCTGCTGCATTCTGTGTGAGTGTGATTGAGTTTATGCTCTGACCTCCAGGTTGTGGTTCCCAGTTCGAATTTCGGGGGTGAAATTTCCACGGCACAAAATTAGACTCGAACAATGAGCTGAAAGTTCTCTGAATAGCTGTGTTGACAATAGCGTTGGCAGCTTCCTTGAAGCACGTATCAGTCGCCAGTCTTACTTGTTGTCTCTTGACCAAGCATACCTCGCAATTATATTTGACCTCGACGTTGCCGTCTACCCATAGCACGGAGTCTGACGACGAGTATTGAACTGGGATAGGCCACAAAGCAAATGCCGGAGCAGCAAGTAGTGCACTTAGAACTGTTATTAGCTTCATTATAGCTAGATCCTTCAAAGTAAGCAAGACTGATCAATAGTAACTTTGTTCTGGAGCTTGGTATCTGCTATATCACTTTCATAGCTCGTGCATATATCACATGTGACTTCAAGCTGTCAGTCACGTCCTCAACGTGAATGTCACGGTAGCTTCTGGACCTGGAGGTATTGGTAGCACGAGCACGGGTCGTTCAGTGTTACGGTGTGCGAACAAAGAGGCCTGATTCGCCCTACTGAGATAGGTGGGGTAATTCGCCTATGTGACCTTCCATAAAGGGCAGGATCGTGGTTAATCTTCAGTTTATCATGCAAGGCTGGTTTGCATCCGACCGACATCAAATGACCAGATGATCGTTCGCTACTGAGGTACTCTGAGAAGGACAACCTTGCGAATAAAGGCATCGGAGAGGATGTGTGGTAGAGACATCGAAAGGAACGTGGCAGGATACTAGTACAGTAGATGTGATTGCAACGCCAAGCCGGACTCCAATTTATTCACCAACCCCAGAATATGCTTCTCCGCCAGCCACACCATCGAGCTCGATACACTCCTGTAGACCAGCCAGATTGAAAGCGTCCTTCACACCCGCTGCCGCATTCTGTGGACCACATAACCCGGTTGTCTTCAATGTTTCGAGCTCTTTCGATACAGCTTCCATAATCGGCTTGAACAATATCACTGGATGTATCATAATCCTGAAACCGAGTTCTTGAGCTTTCTGTACACTTATGTTCGGTGTGGTCCTAATCCATGTCAGCCTCATTCGCGACTCACATTACTTAAAAATGCAAAGTCGAACCGAGCTAGAACTGAGGATCAACTCACCCGCCAGGAACCATATTTAAGAACGGTGCCACCTTGCCTCTGAATAGCTGACAAACCTTAGCGGCCTCCTCCTCACTCGCCATCGCCTCAAAGAACACAACATCAACACCAATCTCGACCGCCGCCTCTAACCTCGCAACCGCCTCATCAAACCCCATCGACTGCCTCGCATCCGTCCTCGCAATAATCAACATCTCACTTCCAATCTCATTCCTTGTCTTCACCGCAGCCCTAAGCCTCGCATAATACGTCTCCCTGTCAACTAACTGCTTTCCTAATAAATGCCCGCACCGCTTCTGCTGAACTTGATCCTCGATATGCAACGCCGCAACACCAGCCTGTGCATACTGTTTGACTGTCCTTGAGACCATTACCGGACCACCGTACCCTGTATCTGCGTCTGCTATGACGGGCACAGACGGGTTAAGACCAGCTATCATGGCCGCGTTCTGGACCATATCATTTAGTGTCATCATGCCGAGATCTGCCCAGCCTAGACGTGATATAGAGCTTCCTGCACCGGTATGTGAGACTTGTCAGTTTGGTAAAATTGGTAGTGTAGTTTAACGAACCATGTAGAGTGCTTCGAAGCCGGCCTGGAGAGCTAGCCTTGCGGTGAAGCCGTCGAAGACACCGGGCGCTACGATCATTTTGGATTCATCTTTGAGGAGTTCGCGAAGGCGTTTTGCGCCTGCGAGAGGGGCGATTGATGGGAGAGACATGCCTGTAATGTGCGATTGAATTTTGATCAGGTAGGGAGTTCGAGGTGATAGAGTATGTATATAAAAACATAGGTTTTAGAACTTACTCGTGTTTAATGACGTGCATTCGGAACAAGATCGGAGCAGTAAAATCTGCTAGCGAGCACATAATGGTTGGTATGGGGGATGAATTCTCTATGGAGTGGTAAAGACGCATACACGATAGGTGCAATATGCATAGATAGATGGTGTAGATTGCGAATATGGTATGAAGTTGGGAATGCAAACACCAGCCATGCAAATAATGACCATCACATAGATCAAATCTATAGAGATTATTTCTTCATTCTATCATCTCTGGAGACTCTGCAATTAGGAATAGTGGTACAAGGGTATCAAGGTATCGTAAATCGTCAAACATCCAAAATCGAACTGCATCGCTTCCCTCTGTAAACTCCGCTTCAGCTGCCATCATAAACAGTAGAATCTTCTGCCAACATCTGGTCGGTATTTCGAAGGTATACACAACTAGTAGTTGTGCTTAGCGGCGTGCTTGTTGGCGCTGGCACGGTTTGCATGACGGCTCTGCTTCCACCGATCGCCAATGCCTCGGAAGCCAGCTCTCAATCTTGCATCAGCTGGGACATTGGGGTCTTTGGCAATTCTGAGAGAGTTAGACGTTGATCGCAACGACAATATGGGCATACCTACGATTTGTTGGTCTCCTTTGAGACGGCAGCGGAGTGCTGTTGTGTCTTGCTAGACAGAAATCTGCCCGATGAACCGAAGAAACCCATCTTAATGCTGTGATCGATAATCTGCTGTTGTGGATGATCCTGCTGTTCAGGATTATGTTGGATAACGATGATTCTAGTTGATCAGTGTGTAGGCAACAGAAAGATCGGTGACAAGGTGAAGCGCGTAATATATGCTTGAGGATCAGGCTTATGGTCAGCGGCGGACTAGGAGTTTCAAGTGTGGCAGTAACGACATCATTGAACGCGTGATTAGTCTGACACACTCTCTCGATACGAGAAAACAGGCTGTCTCAGCGTATCAGCAGCAGGCACAAGATTCGAAAACTGGTTTAGAGGCTGGAAGGAACATTCGAGGCAGAAGGGAGGAAGAGGATCGACGTCGACGTCATTGACGATTTGGCGAGCAGCGGAAGGAGCTAGCGTGGTTTCTATCGATCAGGTTGCAATTCGAGCAATTGCCGGCTAAACAACGTCATCAAATGGCGACAGCGGCCAAGATTGTAGGTGAAGCAGTCCAGCCTTGGCCATTCCGAACTTCGAATACATGTGGTCTTGTGAGCTCTAGAGCTTTGAAAGAAGCGCAGTCTGGAAAATGATGATGGCGCCAGGACAACATACAAATCGCGACTGATCACTGACACTGATAACGCACAAAATTTCTGTCCGTCAAGCATCGGAGAAACCGTTTTCACCAATCTCAATGCCTGAGCTTTCGAATATGTACATTCTGTGTCTATGCGAAATGATGTGCCTATCTTCAGCACGCTTGCCAATCCTGTGATCAACGCCATGCATGTTATGCTTGTGTCTTTATTTCGTCTTGATATGCTTCAATGGACCTGGTTCATGCAAGAAGTTGTTCGCATAAGCCTTCGGTACGAATCTCCTTTCGTGCGGCTCTTGCACATAGTACTCGTAGCCTTGCTTCTCCGCGAAAGCGATGGCGTCCTCTTTCGACTTGAACTTGATGTTTGTGCCCTGCATAGCATCTGCTGAGGATTGCCAGCCCATCAACGGATTCTCCCACCTATGACCTCTCGGCAGCGGATCCCAATCTAGTCTCCAAGCACTTGAGCCCCAAGAACCTGATTGTGTTGCTGGTTTCACTGGCTTGAATATTCTGTCCTGTGTTAGCTTGTCCATGCTATCGTTGTAGCATAGCTCTTACCTCACAACTCGAGCTTGTAGATCTACTGGTGCACCTGACAGAACGGCTGCTGGTAGTGTCTCTCCTGGCTCACTACCGTCTTGCACACGTCTAGGAACAGGAGAGTAGAGTGATGTGCCATGGTCAACGTGAGCTCTATAATCTGGCTGGTGCTCGGGGTGATATGTGTCTATTGGTGCGTTTGTCTTCGGTTCTGCCATAACCATCGAAGCTTGGTCTGGATTTGTCGGTTGCATGCTGGCTGAGGGCTGGTCCTGCGGATCTGGCTTGCCCTGCACCTTACTTGCGCCAGGCGTAGCTGCTGTAGATTGACGAGTTGTGATGCATCTTCTCGTAGTGTAGATTGTTTGCGTGCTGCGCGCCAGGCGCAATGATCTCAGAGACTGCATAGCTGTATAATCGACAAACGAGCAGCCTCTTCAGTCTTGATCAAGTGTTGTTGAAGTGGTGACGGTCCTTGGTGTGGTGTTCTGCAGCAGTAGCTAGGGCCAATCATAATCGAGCTAGCGGGCCGGAGCTTTGGCAGGTGCGTTCCTGAGACTGTCGTCAACCTCAAACTGCTCGTTAATCAACGATCACGCTCTCTAAACGCTTCTGCTGATACTGTATGTACGCGCGTAGCTTATATATGACGGAGATTGTCACACCGGAGGACTAACAAAGTTTGCAGTACGAAGATGTCGTTCGTCATCCGCAGAGGTCTCTCGACCATCGTACCTCCAAAGGTAAAACATTCGAGCTCTTCCAAGCAGAAGAGCAATTGCTGACAGGTATCCAATAGGTCGCCAACCCAGCTGTACGTCTCAATCTACGATCTCAGGCGCTGTGTGATATCCGCCGTAAACGAACGACCACGAAAAGCAGCGCACCAAGAATGCGACGTATAGACTAACACAATGTAGGGCCTAGGAGCTGCTAAAGATGCCGTACGAATGGCGAGAATAGCAAAATTCTACGAAAGACTACCAAAAGGCGCTGCACCGGAAAGAGCATCATCAGGTCTGCTAGGCCGATATCAAGCACGATATATGGGCAAAAACGCGTCTGCAGCACGTGAGTTGACCACGATACTTGCCCTCACTTGAGACTACAGAACTGACTCAATCGGACAGCTATCTGGCATTTGATCTTCGCTTTGATGGGTCTGGGTTATGGCATGGAGTACTACTTCCATTTGCGTATGTGCATTCGCTATATTGTGACAACCCGCTAACTTGAAATAGGACACCACAAGAACAATGCTCACTAAAAGTGGTTCCTTTTGTCACAAACATTGCGAGGTGTATATAAAAGCTTTCAGCTGAACCATAGACATCAATGACAAGGCACGAGGGTCGTTCAACAAATCTACCATGTTTTCCCGTTTCCGGTTCTGTTGTTTGGCACGATATAACAAATGTTCGACCACTGTCAAAGCCATGAACTAATCATACAATGTTTCACATAAAGTGCTAGATACAAGAACGACGAGTTTCGGATCGTAGATAAGACATACAAGTGCTTGATGAACTTGGCATGCTCGCCATGCAGTTGTAGGCTATAATAGCCTGCCAAGATCGGGCCTAGAGGCCTAGAGTGGCCCCGTGACTCGACACTAGGGCTGCGCGAAACGTGGACTCCTGTCGCAGGCTCAAGGTGTTGCAAGTACAGAGCGACGTTTGTGTTGTATCTTCTCTTGTCTTATCACTACCATCTCTTTTGCAAGGGCAGCGAAAACTCAGCAGAAGCGCCCACAAACGCCCCTTGCAGGAAAAGAAGGCACACAGCTCGGTCGTGACTGCCTTTCCTGCAACGTTCCTTCCAACTCCACCCCGTTTGCCGAACCGTCATCGTGGCCGTGACAAGTACTACTCTCTAACCTGTACGTTATCGCGTCTTCTCACCAATCTCGGCACGGCTGCAAAACATACAGAAACTGATTGTATACCCATAGTTTCGAATTTGTTATGGCAGAGTCGAGTGTGCAGGATGTGGTGATTCATTCTCAGTCGGCGGGCGACGCCTCGCCTTCCGACGCACCTGTGACCACATCTCAATCGCTATCCGCTCAAGGAGCCGAAGGAGAAATCGTAGAAGTCAAGGAGAATGGAATTCATGTCGATACACCGCTATCTGCCCACGATGAACAAGTGCTAGAAGATGGCACTGCTCGCTCCGACACAGACACGAGTCGCGCCGATGGCGATGCCAAATCGATTGACAATCGACCACTCAAGAAGTTTGCTACCGCGAAACCTGTCAGCTTCGCCAAATACAGTGTACCAAAAGTAATCGCTAATAATGCTGCCAAAGCGCAAGCCGATAAAGGTAGGCAAGGCTGAGGAACATTGAGGTATATGATCACTAATGAAACAAATAGCTACGCCTACGACAACACCAACGCCGCAGCCAGCTCTCACTAGTCGTCCGCGGCTGGTTGCAAAGACGGCGAGCGCACTTAACCAGAAAGTTAAGCCCTTCAAATCAGCCGCCCCAGATCCGATGCTTGTCTGGAACAAGAATCGTGTAGCCCCGCAGCCGAGCACAAAGAACCTTACCGACGAAGAGCTCAAACAACAATACGGCATTCACCTGACGACCAGACTGCAAGCAGACGAACAAGGAACCGAAGCCAAGTGGGCTGATATCGATGATGACGAGGACGATTGGGCACCAGAAGCCATTGAATGGGGCGATGGAACTAAGACCACTGTCAATCCTAACGATAATATGCCGATAGCCAAATCGGAAGCCACGTCCAAACCTTCAACTCCTGCTATTGAGGTACTGAAGCCGATACCAGAACCTAAGCAAGCGCAGCCTACACCTACCTCGATCGGACCAAATGCGAAAGTACTCAAATTGGGAGCCAGAGCTGTAGTTGAGCAGGCGCAAAAAGTCGCACAACAAAGCAAGGGACCCGAAAGAATATCACTTCCTAGTAACAAGTCCAATCCTGCACCTGTACCTGTGAAGTCACCATGGGCTAAGCTGCCTCCAGTCGAAAAAGCTTCTCCCGTCGAGATCAATCCCCAGCCAGTCATGCCACCGCAAAACGGAATCTGGCCTGTCAACGATGCGAGGGTCACACCTGCCCGAGAGATCTCAGCAGACGACTTCAATCGCAGGTGGGGAGACTCAGCTCAGCCACAATTGTTCATGCCAAATTCAGGTCGCTATGAGCCTATACCTGAGAACAGGAGACGAATGTCTCGAAATGATGGTTACCGCGCTCCTGCAGTTCTGCAACGACCAGGACATACTGATTCATCTGCACCTGAACCATCCGCAGCTTTTCAAACTAACAGGACCAGCTCTGATGTCGTGCGAAGACGTGCTTCTTCCACACTATCAGGGGATGCTGCACAGTTCCTTCGTCGTATGTCTGTCAAATCAGGCGAGGCACCAATGCTTGCAAACGGATCTGCCATTGACGAAAGTCCAGAAACACCAGACGTCTCAAATCTTGCTCAACCTGCTACCCCCGCGTATCAGGCTAGAGGAGGGGATTACATGGCAGGCCCTGGCCAAACGGAGGCTGAAATCGAGGCGCAAAAAGCCGAGCAACGAAAGCATATGCGTGAGCAAGCAGAAATTGCACGTAAGCGAAGACAAGAAGAAGAGGCACGATTGGAAGCTGAGAAACGAGAACGTATTCGTCAGAAACTCGCGTCTCTAGGTCCAGATCCTAAGGCACTCAAGGCTGAGCAAGAAGCCAAGGCTAAAGCTGAAGCAGAAGCAAAAGCACTCGAGGACGTCCAGAGGGCTGCAGAGGAGCCAAAGACCGAAGCTATACCTGCCTCACCGCCCAAACCACCGCAGCCGACCGCTACGGGTGGACCACAACAATACGGTATGATGAAGGTCCATGCCATGGATACTGTCAAAAAGAATGGTACGCCGCCAACCAAACCGCTATCAAATGTGCAGAATCTGCAGCCTTCTGTTGAAGACATCTCTCCAGAGCCGCCAGCAGCGACACTCAACGGACATGACGTTGGCAAAGCTGAATCTTCGCCTGTACCTGAGCCGATACCACGCAATCGTCCTGTTGCCGAAGCTCGATCTGGCTGGGGTCGCAATGACCATCGCTCGTCACCTGGTGGTGGTCTTTGGGGAGCACCACACAATAAAGCCCTCGGAAATGGTACTTTCGATCAAGGACTGGCAGCCTATGCACCTCAAGACCTGTCTTCACGAGCTTCATCGACTGGACAGGGATGGATGAATGGCAGAACGCCAACTGTTGGACAATCGCCGCAGCTAGCTCAAGCTACTCAGCACGTTCCAGAAACACGCTCACAAACATTGCAAAATATGACCTCGCCAGAGCCATTACCTCTGGCCATCAACAGTGAGGCAGATTCCATGCTTCCGGTACGTCCTCCAGCTCCAATCGGTCCACCACAGCATTCAGCGCAGCATTCTCCAATGCTCAACGGCTATAGTCCAGCCAACAACCATCGTGCTGTAGCCGGCTGGAACAACTTCGGTAATGTTGCAAGAGCACAGGAACGTGCAGAGTATGACCAGTTTCAACGAGAAGCAGCCGCAAAACGAGAAGAGGAAGAACGTACTGGTGTGAAACCTCAAGCTAACTACAGCTTTGATCAGACCTTCAAACAAGTTGAGCTTGGTAATCAACCCGATCAGCGTCATGTTGCCACAGTGTCTCGAGATGTTCCATCCAAATTCGGCGCGGTTGGCACTGGCGCACCTTCAGCAATCGGCGCACAAGGTAGATCACGTTTCTTCGGTAATCAAGCAAACGGAATACCTCAGGCACCACGTGCTGTCACTTACCCTCTCACTCAAGTACCCAGATCACCCTCACCTCCACCCGCAGAACATCTGTTTAGTGATCACCCCGCTTGGGAAACAACAACCCTGTTGGTGCGCTTTCCACCAGAAAAAGCCGTGGTCAAACTCCCACCTGCCAAACCAGCAACACCGCCCGCGCCTGCCACAACTGCCACGCCTGTACAAACACCTGCAATGCCCACTCAACCTCAGCAACCCATGACATGGGCCGCAAGAGCAGCAATGCCACCACCGAAGCCTGCCGCACCGTTAAGAACTGCTTCACAACCAATAGTGAAGAATCCTTCCTGGCAAGAGCGATTTAACGGATTGCTTGGGAACGAGCGCAGACAACCACAACAAGCCACATTGGCGGTCACTTCTGCGAGCAAGGAACCTCTAGATGTCATGCCTAATGTGTCGGCATCGGTGTCGCTGCCAGGAGTCAGTCCCGTCAGCATTATCCTTGTTGACTCATACACGAGCAAAGAAGTCGAAGAAGAGGAGGATCTATTCGAAGATCGCGAAGCAGGCTCACTTCCTATTCTATACTTCCCGAGTGACGCACCCGCCATATCCTGGCCTCGAGCCATACCTGGCCGCATTCAGCCAACCCCTCCGTCCACACAGACGTCACAGACCTTCCTTACTACGCCATGGAAAGAAGACAGACACAATAATCTGAAGCAACAGTTCGCAATCATCAGAACGCCAGGAAGCGAGAGGAGCATCAAGAAGGACATTCCAATAAAGACCACATCCACACCAACATCTACTCCCAGCCATCGCGGTGCGCCACGACATGTTAGTGGTAGAAGAGGCCATCCACGTGGAGGAAGAGGCAGACCAGCACCAATCAAGGCTTAAGAGCCGTATATCCATCGTGTGACAAGATACAGCATTGGTAGTGCACCTAGCTGTAGCTTGGAACACATTGTCAACAAAACATAATATTTGTCATTGTTTCGAATAGGACGTTTGTCGCTGACACACGTCGTGCGCTTGGTACAGTACAAAGGAAGGAGGAGTGCAGTTGAGTACGATTGAGATAGCTACTAGTAAGCAAATCAATGTGCTCTTATATTCAATTGTTCTGTCATGTTTCGTGGCCCATCTGCTGCATCGTTCCTCATGATCGAGTTACAACATCCGGTTCTTGTGCCCACTCCGAAACTAGCGTTGCAGTACTCTGGTACGAGTACATAGCTAGGCAGAAACTCCCCGGCCCATCAGAGTAAATATATTGCCTGTCGACCACTCTTTCTCTTACCTGACCTGCACCCACTTCACACGAGTCCGTAACAAGGTATGTCGTAACAAGAGAAGCGAGCGGTCTTAAGGCTCGTGATGAAATAGAAGCACATTCAAGTAGGGTTTGTGGGTACGCAGGAACGTGATGACCATCTCAGAAAATACTTAAGCGTGTCGTACAACTTCTGAATCGTCAGATTCTAGAGGCGTATGTTTCTGCTAAAGAGGAAGTGGGAGAATGTCTGATTTCTGTAATGCGAGACTACGTACTGATACGTGCTTGTGGTGGGCTTATCTGACTATGTAAAAAGCAACTCTCAGGTATATCTCAGCGATTGAGTCCCCAATTGATAGTCTTTGTGGTTATGTCGCTTTCCCTACGAGATAAGTGAAAGGCAATCGGAAAGGGTGTGGTGAAAGAGGACAGTGGACGTAGCTTTTGGATACAGTACTGTTTATTAGACTCTACCAACTTCGTCCCCCTGGCGGTCGAGTCACGGTCTAATTTACGGACAACTTGTCCGCAAGCCTCCGCTTTTTCCCTAACCGTACAGGACCAATTCGTTGTACCTAATTGTAGTTCTGCTGCTACTGGTCGTCGACCATCTATGCACTATCTATTATGTCTTCAGTATAGAAGAACTGTTAGACGGCGATCTGAGGAGAGTCAATGGCTCAAAAGTCACTAACATCTGTTTGTATGAATGAGGCAGGTATTTGTCTAGAGTACGTCTCAAAATCTCTTTTACGCCCACAGGTACTGTTGAGCTATAACAGTACGGTTACGCAAACATCGCTTGACGGTTAATAGATTTCAAGGCTAGCAGGTTTGAAACTGTGGTCCCAAACCGACCAATCAACGAGATTTCGGCACAAAGTCAAGCCTTATAGGTGTTTTGTTCATTCATGCAAGTCCGAGTAGAGCCAACCGACCGGATCCTGTCGTGAAGCACTGTTGATTTCGGCAATTCTCTTTCCACTGACAGACATCAAAGCATTTTGAGTGAGTTTCAGCGCCGGCGCAATATCTTCAGGTCTACCATGCGTCTTTCGAACATGATCTAAGCCGTCTTTCATCATCCGGCATCCCAAAGTGTCGATGAGACTCAGCTACCTGGTGTCGAATTCTTGGTACAAATAGGACTGGCTAGAATGTGAGCATGGAGGGCCCCAATGCTTGTTGTGTTCATCCTTGGAATCATCAAGTCAAGGACATTTCACACAGGTCTCTCAATCAAAGAAGAATCGTCCATCGATCATGCCGCTGCCCTTAATTCATTATCTTTATGGCTCAGGAATCTCCAAATTTCTGCGGCAGGGCGGTAGCACTCAATCCAGCTGGGCGCTCGTGACGGGAGCAACTGATGGAATCGGCCGTGCACTCTGCTCAGAGTTGAGCGCAAGAGGCTTCGATATAGTTCTACACGGGCGCAACGCAGAAAAGCTCACACGCGCACAGCACGAACTTCAAGAACGATACCCGCAGTGCCAATACCGCGTAGTCGTCGTCGACGCTGCCGCCTTCAGCATAGCTGATATCGAGACGATCACCGCTGCAGTGTCTGACATACCACTCACCATCCTCGTCAACAACGTGGGTGGCACAGGTCCTCTGTCGTCCAACTTCAAGCATTTCGAGGATACCACACCCAAAGAAATCCAGGAACTAGTCTCGCTGAACTTGTTGTTCCCACTTCAACTCACTCGCGCAATACTGCCTCAGCTTCAGCGCCAAGCAAGACCAACTTTGGTATTGACATGTGGCAGCCAATCTTACGTCGGTCAACCATATGTTGCAGCATACTGTTCGAACAAAGGAGCCCAACACACGTGGATGCGGGCATTGAGTGCCGAGCAGGCACATGTGGGCTCGAAAGTAGAAGTTACTGAAGTGATTATTGGCGCGACTTACACACAGCAGTTCTACACTGACAAGAATTTCGCTCCGGGTTTATTTATGCCCACTGCCGGGACTATGGCGCGCGCAATCATTGCTAGAGTGGGACTTGGGCATCGATCGGTGTACGCTTACTTCTGGCACAATTTGCAAACGTTCGCGTTGTACTCCTTGCTACCTAACACGATGGCAGACAAGATTGTGGCTGACATCATAGGCCCGAGTGTTGAGAAGAAGGAACTAGTTGCCAATTGACGACGGAGATTTTGAAGAGTCGACATACGTTGACCGTAGGAACTGCTTTTTCGGCGTAGTTTGTTGTGAGACTTGTCAGCAGCCATGTCTCTGAGGAGAAGTGTTGGCATGATTCCTCAAATTTCACAGGCAGATGATTACGAGAGCTAGTAGTCGATCTCGAAGTGCTGACCAGATATGCGTGAGTCGCAAAGAGCAGGGCAAGAATGTTAGCGGAACCACTGCTACGCATACCAGTCTAGACTCCACGATCTGTCACAAAACCTGAGATAGCACATGTCCTTCACCTACGAGACTGCAAAGTGATAGTGTGGCACTTTAGCGAATTGAGCTCGCAAGGAAGGTGTTGGCCCATACGCGGGATAGAGTCATCACTCATCTGTCTCACGTTCTAAATGGTGCAGCTGAGGGTATATCCTTTTAAAGGTGAAAGCTGTTTGTCTCCGTATTGTCGGCCTCAAGGTATTGTAGCAGACTCGTGTTGTATTTGGTCCGTTGTGGTTGAGCAACTTTTGTAGCGTGGACGAGCTTATCGCTGCTCACCGCCGGTATCTAGCTGGTCTGCGTTCAAGCTGTCAAGGCTCGTGACAGCGGGAACATCAATCATGGAAGGCTTGTCTACGAAGATCTGCTTCCGTCCGTGATGCTCGCAGCCGACACACAGTCCAATGATGACCAAGCTTCTGAGAAATCCTCTTCGGGTATATGTGTAAAAACATATTCTGGCATCGGGTTGACCGATTTCTTGAGTTCAGCCTCCTCTGTGTGGGTTCTCTGTTGACACAAGTGCATTTGTCTGCAGGGACTGGAGTACGTGGCATGAAGGTATAAAAATTGCAACCGGCTCTCAAAGTGATACTGACAATACAGCTCTTTATGAACGCCACAATGCGAAAAGTTTGGCAAATTGTCCTCGCCACAAATCTGGCAAGTGCGATGACGCTACCAGAGCAGTCACCAGATACGATGCACATACCTTTGTCAAGTGGCCGCGAAATCAGACCTCGATCTCTTGAAGCGGAAGCGAACACCAATGCATTCTTCGTAGCCTTGAATGACGTGCTGGCCAAGTACAACAGCACTGCGCGTGTACCGAGCGGCGTCTTGGGCAACCAAAAGCGGGGCATTGATGTGGCAGGATCAGGAGCTTCTCCTAGCAATTTGAAACTGATTGACCAAGTCGATGGTGGGACTGATCTGACATACTACGGCGAGTGCGATATATCGGGCCAGACTTTCAAGCTGATCTTCGACACTGGCTCATGTAACCTTTTCATTCCAGGACCATCGTGTACTTTAACGAACGGCTGCTCAGGTAATGTCAAGTATGATGGCAGCGGTACCGACCAGAACAGCCAAACAAGTGTCACTTACGGGTCTGGAGCAGTCAGCGGCGAAAACTATAAGGATATCGTAACCTGTGCCGGCTTCCAAGCGATCGGTCAAGACCTGATTGTTCTTTCGAATGCCCAAGGGTTCACTAGTATCGAATCTGATGGTCTGATGGGTATGGGCTTTCCTTCTATCTGTAATGGAGGTCAGAACGGATACTTCTTTAACCTCATAAAACAGCGAACAGATTGCACCCAGGAATTTAGTTTTTACCTTGGCCGACAATTATCGGGTACGATGGCTGCCTCTCAGATGACGCTATGTGGTCGTGACCAGTCGAAATATTCCGGTCCTGTAACCCAGGTGCCAATCACTGTCAAGGGCTATTGGCAAGTTGCACTGGATTGCCTAGTCGTGGATGGAAGCCCGGCATTCTTCTTCCCATTCTTTACACAAGGCCAAGCAGCGATCGATACAGGTACGACAATTATTCTGGCACCGACTGTCGCGGCAACAGCGCTTTTCCTTACCATACCAGGGTCTTTCCCAATACCATTTTTATCTGGATCACCAACCTTGACTATCTTCGGTTACCCATGCCAAACCCCGAAGCAAATGGGCATACGATTCGGTGGTACAAACTTTGCCATAAATCCACTGGACTTCAACTTCGGCCAAATGACGGAGAGTATCGTTGATCGAATATTCCAGGCATTACATCTAGATGTTCCAGATACTATCAAACAGATCTTTGAGCAGTATACCCCGTTGGGTGGTATCTGTCTGGCTGCTGTTGCAGGCACTGATTTAGACCCGACGCAGAACCTATATGTAGTGGGAGACTCGTTTTTGAAGAATTGGTATAGCATATACAATGTTCAGGACTCGTACGTGGGATTTGCTAAAGCGATTGGCAACCAATGAAGTTAGCCCATGTGTTGGACTGAGGGTGTGCCGAGCTAGTAGTCTATCAAGATAGTAGTCTATCAAGAGTTGTATCGAGACAGAGCTGTACGTGTTCGGAAACCTATAAGCTCGTCTGTCAACTCTCAAACTGCTTCATTCATTAACCATGGAAGTCGTTGCAAGTCTTTGAGTGTTGAAAAGCCCAAAAATGCTCATCAGACTTTACAAACGGGCATTTCCTGGTCCGTTATTGCCAAGTCTGGGGTGCAGGCTTAGCTTGACGCTTAGGCAGCTTGCGGGTAACTGCCTCCCCCATGTCTTTCTGTACAAGTAAACCTCTCTACCATTTCCTGTTCTATTTCGTGCCTCGCTGTCCTGACTCAAACTGTTTCACGACCTCGTAGCAATCTCTGCTACGCCGCCGGTTTCCTAACGTAGACGTTCTTCTCCAATATATGTGGGCGGCAGAACGTTCAGGCGTTGGGACGACGAAATCAGTGTCGGCGATGGCTCCGATTTTGTCCGCTACAAATATTGTGATGATGGTATAAGTAAAACCAACCTTCTTCTTCCTTCGTCCTTTTGGACCAACCCACATTTCAATCTGTCAGGACTAACGCTACAGACAATCCTACACAATGTCTCCGTCAACAGTATCAGATCGCCGAACGCATAGTATTGCCTGCATACCAGCTGACGGCATTGGTCCTGAGGTCATATCGGCAGGCGTTGAAGTATTGAAGACGCTAGCTGCAGCAGACGGCACATTCGACTTGACATTCGAGGACTACGATTGGTCGTCTGATACCTACAAGCAGACAGGGAAGTACATTCCAGACGGTGGGCTAGATCAGCTCCGCAAACACGATGCGATCCTATTTGGTGCCGTTGGCGCTCCTGATGTGCCAGATCACTTATCGTTATGGGGACTGAGATTAGCTATATGCCAACCTTTCCAACAATACGCCAATGTGCGACCAACCAAGATCATGAGAGGTACGCAATCACCATTACGGAACGCCAAGCTAGGTGATCTCGACTGGGTGATCATTCGTGAGAACAGTGAAGGCGAATATGCTGGTCAGGGTGGCAGAAGTCACAAAGGCATGCCATGGGAAGTGAGCACGGAAGTCAGCATTTTCACGAGACATGCTGTGGAAAGACTGATCAGATTCGCTTTCGAGATAGCTCAATCGAGGCCAAGAAAATTTCTTACAATAGTCACAAAGTCGAATGCGCAACGAAACGGTATGGTCATGTGGGATGAAGTGGCCGCTGAGGTGGCGAAGGACTTCCCGGATGTGAAGACTGATAAAATGCTTGTGGATGCCATGACCTGTCGAATGGTGCTGAAACCTCAATCTTTAGACACGATCGTGGCCACCAATTTACACGCAGATATTCTAAGTGACTTAGCAGCTGCATTGGCTGGATCGATAGGTATTGCGCCCACGAGCAACTTGGATCCGACAAGAGAAAATCCTAGCATGTTTGAGCCGATCCACGGAAGTGCTTTCGATATTACAGGCAAGGGTGTTGCGAACCCTGTAGCCACTTTCTGGACAGCCGCAGAAATGCTCAAATGGCTTGGCGAGCCAGAGGCTGCTGAGACGTTGCTGGAGTGTACTGAAAAAGTGTGCGAAAGTGGTTTGGTCACGGCTGATCTAGGCGGAAATGCCAAGACGGTTGAGGTTACGAAAGCAGTCTGTGAGGAGGTCAAGAAGGCGTATACTGCAAGCTCGAAGGCTCAACACTAGGTGTAATCCTCATGATGGATCACTGGTCTTTCTATTTCCATGTCCTGGGTCAAGTGCTTGATGTTATCTGTTCGTGTCATCGAGGCTACGAATCAACACAATTCATGAGTGACTCCATAGTTCTTGTCTTGTATTCAATGGGAGGAAATGCTGCTCTCAATTTTTGCATGGAAAATCGTAGACAAAATATGAGATTTCGTACAGATGATACTCAGCACGTGAGGTCAAGAAGGAAGCCAGTCGTAGTTGCACCTGCCGCACTGGTGACGTGGCAGTCTATGTTATGGGGTAGTGAGCACATACCTCTCAGTCATTGAGGTCGTCCGTTCTTGCGCATTTCAGACTAATTTTCTACAATCCGGCAATCGAAAAGATCCTATAGGCTTTACAAACAACAATAAAGCGAGCTCAGGGAGCCATTCACTATTCAGCCACATTTTAAGGTTCCGGCCAAGCACTAGCCAAGCTTTGTAGCAATAGGCAAGCACTCGCTGTCATCGTGGTTGTACCTGCATCTTGCTAAGCCCTGAGTACTTATATACTGCCGTTGCCGCTTCACACTCCCAAACATATCATGCGCCATCGTTTCAAATGTGTTTCTCTTCGTCTGTTAAAAGGCACATTAGTGCTCTGCTCTAGCATACTAGTGGCTGCCGTACCCAGAACAGGTTAAGTTTGAGCTGATGACGACGCCTGCCGCTTCATCCAGCGAGGCGGTTGCGCAGCTTGCGCTACTGCCGAATCGTCTCAAACGCTGTGGACCGAGATGAACTCTGTAGGAGATCGTGAGCATGAATTTCCACAACATGCGCTCGTGATAACGTCAGTCGCCGCTGAGAATGTCACAAGATAAAGCTTGCGAGATCTGCCTGGACATATAGAGCTTCAGTCCTGCTGCAAAAGCCTAACAGCCACAAACAACTGCCACGCGTATAATGTTGTCCACGACTCTAGGCTTGCTCGCTGCTGTGCAGCTGAGCGCGGCGTCGACGGGTTATCTACAGCTTGATGTGGCCAGAAGAGCACCTGATGTGGCTTCGATCGTGCGGCGACAGACCAACCAAGCTACATTGACCGAAGCGGAAGAAGGATCGTTATACTTGGTCAACTTGACAATCGGCACACCTGGTCAAGCAATCTCGGTTCAATTGGATACTGGAAGCTCGGACCTATGGGTACCTTCAAGCACAGAAAGAGCTTGCACAAGGCGTCAGTGCGCCTATGGTTCATATGACTCTACAAAATCGTCCTCTTACATGCTGTTGGAGGAGAATGGCTTCAACATCACATATGGAGATGGTTCTGGTGATGTGAGCAGATACACGATCAATGACCGGAACATAAGCTAATATATAACAGGTTGGCAATTGGGTGCAGGAAAATCTATCGATCGGTGGCGGCCCAGTAGTCAACGGCACTACCTTAGCCGTGGTTACGAGCACGAGCAACAATCAAGACCCAGGCACAGGTGTAATGGGCATTGGCTACGATACGAACGAGGCGCCGAATGACTTGACACAAACAGGTATCTACCAAACCGTGGTTGACGGCATGGTCAGTGAAGGTATCATCAACAGGAAAGCTTACAGCTTATACCTGAACGATGTCGATGCCGGCACTGGCTCAATCCTCTTCGGTGGAGTCGACAGCACAAAATACACTGGTTCGCTGGTTGCCCTGCCTCTCCAGCTTGCGCCAGAAGGTGCATCACCTATTCCAAACCAGCCAAATGCCTTCTACGTCACTCTGAGTGAGGTAGCTTTCGTAGACGAATCAGGCAAGTCGACAACTTTGTCACCTCAAGGATATTCGCAATCAGCACTGCTGGATTCGGGTACCTCTTTGACCTATCTTAACAACGACATTTTGACCTCCATCGCCAACGGACTTGGCGCAACATTCGTCGAGGGTCAAGAATTTGTGGTCCCTTGCGCCTACGCGAACTCAAATGCCAGCATCAGATACACTTTTGGCGGCAATGGTGGTCCAACTGTTAACGTACCGCTATCTCAGCTGGTATTCGATGAAGTTGTGCCACCAAGTCAATACTCATCCTCGTCGGGTGGCTGCGTATTAGGTGTTGGCCCACAGCAAGATGGTCAGGTGATCCTTGGTGACACTTTCTTGCGAAATGCTTACGTTGTGTATGACCAGCCAAACTTCCAGGTCGCCATCGCACAAGCTGCGCTGAACAAAGCCTCAACCTCAAGCATCGCCACTATCGGCACAGGTACAAGCATCCCAGGAGTTTCCAGCACAGCAAGTGCGACTGGTACACAACTCGGTGAGGCTGCAGAGCAAACTGCATTGAGCGGTATTGCTACACCTTCTGGCTCATCGTTTGCTGCTGGCTCCCCAACTTTCAGCTTAGGTACAGAAGCGACTGCTAGCACTGCCCGTGCAACTGCGACTGGTGCTACTAACGGCGCGGCTGCTGGTGGCGCTGGCGCTTCAGGCAGCGGGTCTAGCAGCGGATCTGCTAGCTCGTCTGGATTGGCAGTCTTGCCAACCGCCGCACCAAAAGCTGCTTTACTGGGTATGGCAGCTGCTGGTCTCCTGCTCTTGTAGATATAAGTATAGATTTAGTACATTGAGGTATACATAGCCTCAATCGAAGGTGATCTTCTTTCCAGCAAATGAGGCTGCTCCTGGATTTGTCTCCATTTTCCTCTTCCTCGCAGCTTCCCAAGACGGATGCAGTTTCTGAGTGCCTGCTTCCTTCTTCACAGGCTTGCTCTTTATACTTTCATGCGCACCATTCCTTTGCTCAAACGTCTCCAGACGTCTTTCGAGACCATTCCTCGTCCCTCTAGCTGAGTCCACAGCACCACGTTTGGGATCCCAACCTTGGTTTCTACTCTGTCCAGCAGAGATCATTCTCTGCCGATCGCCATGCACACCTTCAGCACCTTTAGCTTTGATCAAGTGCTTAGCTCTCTGTCCAAACTTCTTTTCCGCTATAGCACGACGAGCCTGCTGTCCTCGCCGGTTCTTTCGTTCCTTCTGTGCAGTCGCGGCATAAGCTTTGTCGGGGTCGTACCCATCGAGGTTGTCATCTTCAGATTCTGAACCTGAATAGTAGCCGCCATTCATCAGTGCTGGTAGTGGTAGAGTATTTCTCAACACAGGGGCGCTTGTTGACCTCGGGTCTGACCCGGAAAGGGAATCTATGTCGTCAGAGTCTAGTAAAACATCGTCTTCATCTTGTATTTCCTCATCAGTGGTGATTTCCATATCGTCAAGCCGTCTCCCGTGATTCTGCCCTAACGAATCCTCATCTTCTTCATCAGATGATGGCGCTAATCTCGAGTCATAATTCTGCAATATGTCGTCTTCAGGCTCTGGTTCCTCGGAGTTTGATTTCTGTTCGTGGCCGTTGATGTCCCGAACAGCAATCGCAGGCTCAGTATCCGAGAAGCCAGAGAAAGTGTCATCGGCAGCTTCATGCTTGACTTCTGACTCCGTAGTATTCGACTGGACTGGCTTGTCTGCTCCAACAACATCCCTGATCCCCTTCATGATATCTGGCAGAACGTCACTTACGGCTTTCGATTTGAAGAGTCTTCCAAGGACATTCGACTCAGCAACACTCGGCTTCGACTTGGTCTTTGCCTCTACATCCTTTCCAAACAACGCTGAAAAGGCTTGCGATTCACGTATCCGCTTCGTCCTCACACATTGCTTAAGCAGATAATGCTTGGCGACTTTGGGCTCACTCAATTTCTTCAACACTTCGATTTCAGCTTCAAGTCTTGCTATCTTCGCTGCATCTCCTCCCGCTTCCTTCGTTCGTCTGGCCATCTTTTGACGATCAAAGGCACGTGCCAGCTTAAGCTGTGCTGTAAGTTGTTTAACTCCATGATCGAATCGAGCTTTGAGACGAGCAACCTTTATCCGAAGAGCTTGATCTGGTATTTGCATTATTTTGTCTTCGGCATCGTCTTCTCGTTTTCTCTTCGGCATCTCGTCATCAGCAGGATATTAGCGGTGCTATTGACGCTTCTCAAGGCTGAGTAAATTTTGCAAGAGTGACGATTCGGCTTGGACCGGCACTAAAGTCTGGGTCATCGTTAGTGCCTTGGCACCTGATTTGAGAGCTAAGAGCGTGTCACGCGAATCTTCACCCATTGTATCATCTTCACATCGGTCTGCTATTGGCAATGCAACTTTGGGACTACAACTAAAGCTTTTCAGGCAGCTCGAGTCTTTAACTTCACAAGTCAAGTGCCCTGCGGCTCAACAATGACATCAATGGACGGTCATCAAGGCTGACAGTTTTCAAGCTAACCTCTAATTCTTCTAGGCGTGCTTGGGATCCTGGTCATCATCACGCAATTGGTCAACTGAGATTAGCCATTCGCTAAGGCTGCGAGATCACGGCAGCTGAGCTCGTACAGGCGAATGTACTTTGTACCGCTGTCGCGTTGTGACGATGCTGCCTGTACGTCTTCTTTGCACGTCTTCGTGCCTGTACCATTTTCATTTCCCTATGGTTCCGCATCTCGACTGACTTAAGCACAAACCAAACCACTTACTCTAGAATGGCTGACAAGAAGATGAATATGAACGCGACAGGAGTCAAGATCACGCTGCTACTGTTCTCAGCACTGGGTTTCTGGACACTATGGGGCTTTCCGGCACGAAACAACCTGCTGCACTACCTAAGTGAGCTCTCAGATCCAGGCGCGTCAATCCCAGGACCAACCTACTATCCTATGAAGCAGGTCTATACTGGTATACGCCCACTTGACAAGCAATTGACTACGCTAGTCGGCTTCTTCTACACTGCTATAGACGGAAACAGGATTGATATCACATTGAGCTTTCTCAACCTTGGCAGTCAAGTCTTGGCAGCCTGGATATTAATCACGACTGAAAGCTATCGTAACGGCAATAGGAACGCGTTTGGCATCACTTGGTAAGTCAATTTTCGTTGCGCGGTAACAAGCTCATGTAATAGGATCACGGTATTCGGCCTCAGCGTAGCAATAGTAGGCTACGCCTGCATGGCACCACTATTCTTCATCCTTCATCTCACCACTTCACCCGTTGTCAAAAACCCAAAAGACTGGAACCTCATTCTCGATCAACCCATTCGTCTCGCGATCGCACCAATGGCAGCTCTAATCGGCTTCGGCATCCCATCAGCAATGATGGCCCTTCCAGCACCAGGTTTCCAGTCCTTCAACGCCAAGCTAACCTGGACTGGCATCCAACAAGGCTGGCCACTTTGGATCTTCTTCGCTCAGAAACTCCTTGAATCAGCAGCAGCGTACTTCGACCCGATGGTCGTCATGCGCACTGAGAAGCAGAAGCGCACGGAAACTGTCAAGTACATGCGTAGAGCTTACTTATTCGCGCTCGGTGCGTCAGCTGGTGCACATTTGCTCTATGTTGGTCTGGGTCTAGCAGCGTGGTTAGTGCCTGGTGCACTGAGCACGAAGCTTGTGGTTCAGCTTCAGCCGGAGAATTTCTTTGTGCCGCCGAATCCGTTTGGAGATGAGAAGGCTTCGACGCTGCCTAATGGTGCTCTTTGGTTCTTGCAATGGGACATCATTGTTGGTGTGCTCAGTACGATGATTTGGGGCGTTGCTGTGCGATTGAGTGCACAAGGAAAGGTCGATAGTTTTGGTGCTTGGATTAGTGCTCTGGTGAAGTATGGTGCTATCGGAGCTGTTGCTGGACCTAGTGGTGCGGCTGTTGTGGCGATCTGGAACAGGGATGAGGACACTTTGAAGGTGAAGAAGGAGTGAATGAATGAGAAATGAAAAGCAGGTCCAAGTCAGCTGCTGCAGACGAAGCAATATATCATGTGAATTGATATCAAGCTGGTCTATGAACGTGTGACTAGGATATCCTGTATCCTAGATCTGAATTCGGGGCCGTGTCTTCAATGTTATTTCGTATATAGGTGCGCCATTGCCATGAATGAGCAGCGTGCATTCAGACTTACCAGCTCCTCGGAAAAGTCGCTCGAACTCGTGATACTTAGGATATTCACACTGATGTTCAGCAGGAATTTTGAGCTGTCGAGCTTCATATACGTGCAGGTGCAGATTCTTCTATCAGATGCTTGAACTTGGGCGGCATGGTGTAATGTTTCGCTCTCGAGGAATTGTCGAGTCAGCTCGTGCAAATTCAATCTCGGTGAACTTTTCAGAAAAGTTTCCAACCTGGTAGCTAGCTGCTGATTGTGGCTCTGAGTCAAGGTGTTCGGAATGACTCGCGTTTTCACGTTCCTGGGCCATGCGCTAGAGTCTGACTCTAGAAGCACAGATACCGGGACCTCGATAGTATGCAACATATACAAGATCTCAATAAAGTAGAACCCAAAGCTTTGTCCAGGGTAGAAAGCCTGATATTTCCGGTTCCAAGATCTTGTGGGAAGGCCTCTGAGACATAGACAGATTCACAGGTGGGAACGCGAATGTACAGCCCTTCACGATATCGTGGTAGAAGAACACTAGCTCCGTCAAAGACAGGTCTGGAAGTGATACAGGCACTGTCAAGAGGCATATAACCATAGTCCTTCAGGAGGAAACTCGCCCGCTGTGAGGACTTGGGCGATCGATAGTACAGGCCAGCTCCAATTTGAACAAGGCTTATATCAACTGTGCCAACTGCTGAACGATCTTTTTCTATTAGTGCGACAGGAAGAATAAGATTTTGACCTGGCACTCCATCGCTGTAGCGCTCTGTCCATATAATATTGCTGCCTGAGATCACTAGCCCTCTATTCGTGAGCCCGAAGTCTGCCTTGAACGGGTACTCCAATAGGTTTCTGCATTCAGCGTAACCGGCCGGGGAGTCTGCAAACAATCGAGCATATGCGTCGCACGCGAGGACAGTAAGTCATTGTCTCGGTCCATTATAGCTTCTAGCAATCATCTGAAAGCTTTCCGGCCTTCGCCGTAGATCAGCGTCAGATTGATGTCAAATATGCCCAGTAGGCAGTAAGTTTCGTCCTCTAGCCTCGTTGTCGTACGATTTGCAGTCATGACATTCGTGCGGCGACACATACGGTACTCAAGTCTTCCTTGCCACATAAGACGGCCATCGGGATTCCAGTGAACGTTGAGATCTCGCCCTCAACTTTAGATCGTGAGGTGTAATAGTCCCACTTCTTACTATAAAAATATACATGAGGAGCAAGTAACTCTTGTAGCGTCCAGCCTCTGCTCCACCAACGACAATGGAAGAAGTGTTTCATCGATGCACTGACGAAGGTCGTTCATAGAAACGAAACAGATTGTGGAAGAACGGTACCAGTGGAACATCGAGTTGATTGCTTCGCTCAGTTCCGCACTACTCGTCTTGTCAATCCAACAGGTGTCTACCCAAGCATATGACAAACCATCTGGGACGGCGAGCTGGCATATTTCTCGGATCTTCTTCCAACCCTCTTTGTGCTTGTTCTGGTCCTGGACAAAGTCTTGATGCGTGACTTCCTCATCGACGACCCACGTGTGCAACAAGATAGCATACATTGGCTTCTCTTTCAGGCTGAAATCTTCGAGCGTGAGGTTGCGAGCATTGATCAACCACATGACCTACACGAGAATTACCGTAGTGAGACGACAGAGCTTTTGTCGTTGTATTGTAACAGTCGTTCTTATCAGGCTGAACGGAGACAATTGGGGTTTGAGAAGCAGGATTCGGCGAGGATTGCAGGGACACGTCGCTTAGGCTGCCCCCAAACCTTGGCGTGCTTGGCGGTAGCCAGCATTGCCTAGAAAAGTACGTCCAATTGAAGGGCTCAAACCATCCGATGCCTCAACCGCTACCTTAGGCTTCGACAGCTCACAGCCGTTCTTGCCTTCCAGGTTTCCTTTCTGCATTCTTCTCGCAATGAGCTCATTCGAAAGCCATAGTCTTTCCAGTAGGCTAGTGGCGGCATGAACAAGGCTTCTTTGGTCTGTGAGGTGATTCGCCACTCTTCGTGGTCAAGTCTTTCGTACATGTGCTATGCTTCGTGCACATGGTCTAAGCATGAGCTTCACATGACTTCGAGGAAGTGTTGTCGAGTTAGTGCGCTTCTGATCTTGTAGAAGTGGATAGGCTGAAACTCCAGCTCGGGATGATGATCGTTAACTTCTGTTATAGCAGTCCCGGTCCAAGTGAAGTAGATCCAGCAGATCAGCTGTATGCATATCATCTACTGCCTCTCCTGTTCGGTCAGCTGCTCTCTGCCTAGTGCCATTATGTCATTGCCAGAAAGTATAGTCGACTTTCCAGGCAGCTCACCTCGCTGTGCTCGCAAGCCAGCCCTGACAGCTGCTCGACCAATGACATCGGCATCTTGAGTCCAGAAGTCCTTCAGCCGACCACCACTGATATAACCGAGACCATCTGCAATCCATCTGACGACTGCTTCAGCGGGCCTCGATTCTTCTCTACGACCACCAATAAGACCAGGTCGCAGGATGACTGTGTGGTCATAATTTAGTGCCAGCACATCTCGCTCAATCTCACCTTTCATTCTTGTGTAGCCAAAAACGCCATCTGCACTCGCATTGGCAGACGAGATCAACACATATGTACTCGAGCCAGCTTCCCGAGCTTTCTTAGCAAGAGCTACATTGACGTCGTGCTCAAGGACATATTGCTTATCAAATCCTCCAGCGGCACCTCGAGTGGTTGCTAGAGCTGAAAAGACGATCTGTGGAGCTGGCGAGGACGAGATAAGAGCTTCCCATTTTGATGTCTCCTTCTCAACCTTAGCGTCTAGCTTCGGGGTGTTTGTAGATGTGCTTGATGGCTGTGGTGGTATTCTTCTCGAGATAGTCTGAACAGATGAGATTTGTGATGATGGCAGGGTTAGTAGAGTTGATAGAATGTGACTACCTGTCATGCCAGTAGAGCCAAGCACGAGTGTCGATGTCATGGCTACGCGATCTCAATTCAAGTATCACATAAATGGTCTTGTGTATCGATGTGCTTGACACTTCTCAGTGAGACACAGCCAAGATCGTGGTTGACTCTGCCTACCTGTGGCACATGTATCTACCCTCCCAGAAGGCTAAAGGTCAGTCTTCAGCTCATCCGACACGAACATGACGCGAACAAGTAAAAGAACGTACGATTCGTCCAGACTCCACTGATCGTGCATGCCTGAGGCAGGCAATCTCGGTCTTCGTTCCGCCGAGCTTTACGCCAAAAAGTTTCGCCTTCGATTGCGTGATTCACGCTGTCGGCTGAAATTATGCCAAAGTGAAGTCAGGACGGGAACGGAGCTGGGGAATTTGAGAAAATGTCGAGTGGATCGTGTTGCTGGCTAGGCCAAAGTGCCTCCAGCCTTTTGTGTTCTTGTCCTTGTTGTCTGCGAGGTCATTCACTCTTTCAACCACCATAGCAGCGACAATGTCTCTGTTCAGGACATCAGTCGACCTTGCGGAGCACTACCCTACAGTGACTCCGCTGACTGCTCAGGACTATCCTGCCGCATCATCACAAGCTCTACCATTCGGGAAGCAAATCAGTCTGAGCTCGATTGATGGTCCTACCTATGTGACGGCCCAAACTCTGGTGCAGCAGGTCGCATACCTGCTGTCAGACAAAATCTGGTCATATAGTCCAGAGACTTTTGATCTCGATGTCTCTGCGAGACAATGGTCACAAGAGCAGAGCAAGAATGTTCATGGCTATGCGCCAAAGACACAAGCTATGGCCATTCGAGCCGGAGCCGGCACAGCGGCTCTAGGTTATCTGTTCTCTAAGGACTTTGATGTGAAGAGAAGGCACATTCCGCAGGCTGTGCTTGCTGCTTCGTCTGCTCTACCTTTCTTACGACAAGCACTTGATCAGCTATCTCTGCTGTATGGAGTGACCAACCCATTCGTTGCGCATGTCGCAGCAGCAGGATATGATGGAAGCAAGCAAGGCGCATTAGCATCAGACTACATCTCATCGATGTGGCTAGCTGAAGATCTTGGCTTCAATCTCCTTGCCAGCCAGTCGGCTCATGAAGCTCAACATATGTCTCTTCTTGCAACACTGCTCGCACAGGATGCGCCGACGCTGCACACGTACGATGGTGTCAAAATGGCTAGAGATACGACCCGTGTCATTGATACACTGGGCCAAGCCAACTTGCGAAAGGCGTACCAGAACCTGCTCGAGACTACCATGACTGATGACCACAAGCACTCGACTGCAGAGGGTAAAGCTTTGAAGACATTGAAGTCTTTCAATGAAGAGCTAGGCACCGATTACAAGCCATTCGAGTATTATGGTCATTCTGCTGCTGAACAGGTACTTGTCACTTTCGGGTCTGTCGAGTCTTCGTTAGCTGCGCAGGTTGCAGATAAGCTCGCGCATGCTGGCCACAAAATCGGTGTTGTCAATGTCAGATTGTACAGGCCATTCATTGATGAAGCTTTCCTTAAGGTTCTGCCTGAAACTGTAAAAGTCATTGGTGTGCTTGGACAAGTCACATCTTCACAAGAAGTGGCAGAAGCTGGTATCCGATCTCGACTGTATGAGGACGTACTTGCAGCTGTTTCCTTCAATACCATTTTGAAGTCTACCCCTGAAATTAGAGACGTCAAGTTTGCCAAGCACGAGTCCTGGTCACCACAAAGCGTCGCTGGAGTGTATCATATGCTCGCTGGTAGACCGCTTGACACGATGCCGCAAGACGAGCTTGCACCTATTCTACTTGACAAGGATGTTCGACAATACACGTTCTGGAATCTTGATGATTCGGCGTCAGCAGATGCTGCTCAAACTCTCGCACAGGCTCTAGCACGAGACTCGAGCCAGAACGTGACGACTAGTGCTGCGCAAGACAACTTGGTGCTCGGAGGTGTTCATCGGGTAGATATTCGCAAATCCCCGAAGAGTCTGGACGCGACTTACGTCATCACCGAAGCCAACGCTGTCGTTGTTGCCGATGCTTCTCTGCTGGAGAGAATTGACGTACTATCTGGAGTTGAAATTGGTGGCAAGCTGATCTTAAGCTTGCCTGGAGTCAAGGACGACGATGTGGAGAAGAAGATTCCGGCTGCAGCACGCAAAGCACTAGCTAAGCGCAATATTGAGCTGTACCTGATTGATCACGACGCAACTGAGCTTGACAAGGATGACACTTTGTTAAAGTCTTTGATCACCCAGGTCGCATTCTTGCGCGTGGCTCTACCGAAGAACGAAGAAGTTGGTCTACAGAAATTAGCACAGTTTGTCAGCAAGCTCGAAACCCTGGAGAAGGTCGCAGCAGATCTCGAAAAGACATTGAGACAAGTTGAAGTACCGAAGGAATGGACTGAAGCTGAAATTGACGCATCAAAGGCAGCGCCACTATCGAGCATTACCGCAAACAGCTTCGAATCCTGGGATAAGGCTGAGCAAGAAGCACCATCTCTACTTCGAACCTGGCAAAAAGCGGCCAAAGGTCTGCTTTTCAAAGAGGTATATGGCACTGAGGATAGACTTCGACCAGATTTGCCTGCAAAGACTTTCACCGTACACGTCAAGGAGAATCGCCGACTTACACCAGTCACTTACGATCGAAATATCTTCCACATCGAATTCGACCTTGGCACTTCAGGTCTCACCTACGCGATTGGCGAAGCTCTCGGCATCCACGCAGAAAACGATCACGATCAGGTCATGGACTTCATTAAATGGTACGGCCTTGACCCAGATGAGGTCGTGGAGGTTCAAGCACGTGAGGACACAAACAAGTTCGAGAACAGGACCGTCTACCAAGCACTCATCCAGAACATCGATATCTTCGGTCGTCCTCCGAAGAAGTTCTACGAATCGCTCGCAGAATTCGCTTCTGTCGACGAGGAGGAGAAGACACTGAGGACCCTGGCAGGTGGCGAAGGTTACAAAGAGTTCCAGAGACGTGCTGAAGTCGATACGATAACTTATGCTGATGTCTTGCTTGAGTTCTCCTCTGCTCACCCATCTTTCCACGAGCTAGCGCGAATTATTGCACCAATGAAGAGACGAGAGTACTCGATCGCTTCATGCCAAGCAGTCACACCGACATCTGTGGCTCTAATGGTTGTGGTTGTCAACTGGGTCGATCCACGAGGCCGTGACAGGTTCGGTCAAGCTACACGATACCTGCACAAACTTCCTGTTGGTGCTCCAGTCACAGTCTCGGTCAAGCCGTCAGTCATGAAGTTACCTGCGAAGTCAACACAACCTATCATAATGGCAGGTCTAGGTACGGGTCTTGCTCCGTTCCGAGCATTCGTCCAGCATCGCGCTATGGAGAAAGCACAAGGCAAGGATATCGGTGCCGTACTGCTGTACATGGGCTCACGTCATCAAAGAGAAGAGTACTGCTATGGTGAGGAGTGGGAAGCATACCAAGCTGCTGGTGTAATCACTCTGCTTGGTCGTGCATTCTCTAGAGATCAGCCTCAAAAGATCTACATTCAGGACCGAATGAGGCAGACGATTGATGATATTGTGCAGGCTTACAGAAAGGAGCAGGGTAGTTTCTACCTTTGTGGTCCAACCTGGCCTGTACCTGATGTGACGAATGTGCTTGAGGAGGCGATTGCTAAGGACTGGCAAACAGCTGGGCAAAAGGTGAAGAAGGGTGAGACTGCCAAGGAGATCATGAAATTGAAGGACGAAGGTCGATATGTGCTTGAAGTGTATTAGACCGTGCGTTTCAGCGTAGAATGTATAAAGAGTATTCATCAGTGTGATCTTCACCATTCCAGTTTTACTCTGCATCTTCTTTGTGGTATGCTTGTATTACGCAAAACCCTGTTCTGGGCCGAGTGACAATTAGTGAAGTGTTTGCTACATTGCATTTGCCAAAGTGAATGCTTGCATAAAACCCAGACGAATTCTACAATGTCGCTAGAAAGCTATACGTCCAAACAACCATATCCTATATCTCAGAAATCCTCGCACGAGCAAATCATCTGTCGCAACACGAAAAAGTCCGGCTCAACGGAAATCACATAAACAACGAACCTCAAGAACTACTCAAGCATCAAGCAGCCGACCTGAAAATGTCCATGGAAAGCCGTCGTCCACCACCTGGTGCCAGCTTACACCGCCAAACCCTCCACGACAGCACCCGCTTCCTCGAATCTGCTGGGTGCATTCTCTTCGACTTCCGGCACACAGGCTTCGATCCGTTAACTTACCGTCGTCCTTCACTGCCGGGACTTAGCGGCACACCACCACGTTTAGGATCAGCACCAAATGTTGTACTGATATACTCGCGGGACCGAAAACAATATATCCTGCCCAAAGGACGGCGAAATATCTCCGAGCATAGAAGCGACGCAGCGCTGCGAGAAACGTTCGAGGAAACTGGACTAAAATGTGAATTGTTGCCGGTGAAGATGTATACTCGGTGCACGAGTCTCAATCCGGATGACGACAGAAAGACGATGGGTGCAACGCATACGGTTGATGAGCCTAGGCGGTTTGAAGGGGTGGTGGAGCCGTTCATGGTGCTGCTTAGGGAGACGAATGGGACTAGGGGACGGGATCATTTTTGTGAGGATGGGACGATGGCGAGGCAGGCTGAGGAGGTTGTGCCGGTGCCGATGGTGATGGTGGATGGGAGGCTTGTGAGGGATGATAGGGTGATGAAGATGATTTGGTGGTTTGTTGGGGTGGTGAGTGAGGATGGGAATGAGGCTGAGGAAGTTGTTGGAAGGGAGACTGAGCCTGGTGCTGAGATTGTTAGTGTGCCTTGGGATGAGGCTGTGCAACGGTGTACTTTTACTGAGGATGGGGCGATTGTGAGGAGAGCGATTAATATCGTCAAGAATACGTTTGGAATTTAAGCCTGGAAGACTGCTTGTTATGTATGTGGTTTTTATAAATGTTTGTCAATGATGGAAGAATGAAGGAGGTAGGAGAATGTACGTC
The DNA here is from genome assembly GCA_022813495.1 of Pasadenomyces melaninifex. Lineage (NCBI taxonomy): Eukaryota > Fungi > Ascomycota > Dothideomycetes > Pasadenomyces > Pasadenomyces melaninifex. The sequence goes on from JAKLMI010000010.1 coordinate 244,652, forward strand.
AATCATGCTGGTGTCATCATCGCTCAGAGCTCTGCTCTGCCAACAACTTCCTGAAATCCTCGCCGAGCACATCGATCACGATCTTGACATCCGGCTTCTTCACTTGCTTCTGCGTGCCTCCTCCAGGCACATTAGGCTTTACCTTATGCGCATCAAGCACATCCTTCTTGCCAGAAGAGTCAAATTCAACAGTCTTGCCACCATCAGCATCGGTTGCAGAGTTTTGCCATATCGCTTTGTCACTGGCACGATTTGGCTTGCCTTGCAGTGTCAATGGCGTGATCGGCGTAGAATCAAGTAAATCCTGCCAACGAGCAAGATAAGCACCAGGACCAGGATTAGAGGAGACATGCGGTATTGAGGCAGCATCTTCGTTCGAAGCTGTGGTCGACTTCTGGTCTGTTTGAGCTTGTGCTTCCTGAGCACTAGGTGCTGCTGCTCTCGCTGGCGACGAAGAACGGCTACTTGGTCTGCTTCGAGTCAGTCTTTCTCTGAATGCCTTTGTCATTGATGATGTTGATTTCGCATCTGTTGGAGTGCTTTTGATCACATCTGATAGTCTGTGTAGAGATGACCCTTGCATTTCACCAATGTAGAGTGCCATTTCGTCCAGTACAGGTATGATCTGCTTTCGAGTATCCGCGGATAGAGCTTGGAAGCGCTTCTGTAGAGGATCTGTCAAGTCTCCTGCATCTTTAGTGCTACTAGATTGTGCATTGCCATTTTCTTCGGGCTCGTGTGATTCTGAGGCATCGTGGAAAGTCGAACGACGCTGGAATTCGGAGGCAGCATGCTTGGCCCAGTCGAGATACCACTGTGTGACCTCTTTGCCGTTTTTACAAAGCTGATGAATGAATTTGTGCGTCGCAAATTGGTGTTTTCTCAGAAGTTGGATAAAGTCACCCACACTTGGGATCACGGTTTGTCCATCTTTGCCTGGAGGCTGTATTCGGCCCATCTTCAGCATATCGGTAATGAAAGCCTGAAGATCTCCGACAGTACCAGAAAGGTCTACAGCATCATGCATACCTCGTATGATTGGCTCGTAGACGTCAAATAATGTCCTTACCATTTGTGTAAGGTGGTCTGGATGAGTATAACATGCCACACGAGTGATCTCATTTCTGTCTCGAATCGAGAGTCTACATGCCAGGTAGTCGAGCGCAAGCTTGTGCGTCTCTTCTGAGATGTCGGACGGCTTGCCAGCGTCGGCTAGTATAGTCAAAACAATCGAATTTGAGGATTGCATGCTCATTTTGCGCAACGATTCTTGCTTCTCCATAGTTGCTGTCGAGTAGTCGTCAAGAGCCTTCAAGACTTGCTTGCTAGGACATTTCTTGTCTTTTGTTATCTTCGATACACGAGTTTCAAGATCTTTCACATCCCATTGCAAGACAGTAGATATCACTCTGCGCTGGTCAGTTTTGCTTGCGAAGCTATCAGTGATACATACTGTTGTAGCAGATTCATGCCATCGTTCTCTGTGGCAGTCAAGCCGATCCAATTGGTCAAGCTACCTATGCTTATCTTTGTAAGGATGATCTTGATAAGACCACTCATCATAGTAGCAATATTGCCTATTTTGAGTGTCTGCCGTATTGCCATGTACGGAACGAGCTTGTTGGCATTGTCTATCAGCTTGAGGAGATACTGTCCCTTTGGCGAAAGTATGAGTGTATAGTGCATGAAAGATGCCAGACTAGGACCGTTAGCATAGCCCTCAAGGACTACAGCAGTACTGTTGACAGGAGCTCACTTGACAAGTACAAATTCGTGTACTGCTTTGATCAGGTTGGAATGCTCCGAAAGCTGGTCCGTTTCGGCAGCCTTTTTGACAAGGTCATCGAGCACTGAGCCATAAACACATTGATCCACGAAATTGCGAAAGCCTCGAGCCAAGTCCTCCGCGGAGCTGAGATCATAGTGGTCGTTGTCATCGTCAACTTCTGCAAAACCACCGTACGTGCCGCGGACAGGGTATTCGATAAGTGCTGATACTGCGGTTGCAAGCGTCTTTCGGCTACCGATGCTCCCTTTATCATAGCTCTCACTTAAATTTGCTTCCTCAAGCAGCTCTATAAGCTGATAAATCTGAACATTCCAGAACTCCGTAGGCACATCTTTCAGTCCTGGCAAATCGAGCACAAAGCGTGATACAAGTCCCTGTAAGGCTGGTGCAGCAGAAGCCTTGCTGCTCTCGCCAGCAAATGGAGGACCATATGAGTTTAACGTACCCGGGTGGCGGAAGTCACGAATTTCTGAGTAGGTGTCATAATGCGTCAAGATGTCCAACAGTGCAGATGCTTGCAACGGTGATAATGCTTCCGCCATATTATCCGGTGATCTAGAGACATTCTGTACACGAGAGGCAGATGAGCGAGGCGCTCGGATCTGTGAATACTAACCACTTATGACGTTGTTCTTCACCATGTTTTATGATTGGTGGAGACAGCGATGTCGCATGACCATGAATACAGTTTAAAGCAGAACAGAAGTGTTGATCGGATGTTGGTAAAACGTGGACCTAATCGCCAGCAGCGTAAGCATCAACAGGAAAAGGATGCAGAGTAGAGACTGATCCGCTAAAGATGGTCAATCCAAATTGCTTGGCATGATACAGGACGAGCTGATTATCGATAAGTTCTAATCGAGTCGGATATCAGGTCAATAGCAATGACTTCGGTGTAGAGCACATTCAAACGGCTGTGCATCATTGGTAAATGCGATACAGACAAGCGGAGTTTCTGGAAGGCACGGCCAGCAGCAATGTACTAAGCATGGAATAGCTGATGCTTCGAATTCTGCTATACATTGTTGTATAGAACAGGCGACTGATTTGCTTTCGTCTACTTTATGACTTATATGCCGCCACAAGTGTGATCGCTTTGTGGTATTCCCGAACTCCTCTGATCATGCAGATACCATCTATGCCTCGCTAGCAGTCTCGAAAGCACCTGGGAATCGCTTCATGTTGGTTTCGATGGGACCCTTGTTTCTCAAGAACTGAACGTAAGCACCGTCGATCAACACACGACCTTCCTGCTTCAGCTTGACGTACTCCTCTCGTCGCAGAGGTGTGAAACCCCAATTCTTGCTGACAATGATCTTTTGTCGACCTGGGAACTTGTACATGGATCGTCGGAGAGCCTCGATAGCGGTAGCTCTGTGGGAGTCTCGGGTTCGGACGGAAAGAAGGATTTGACCAATGTTGACACGAGCGACTGTGCCGTTTGGCTTACCCCAAGCACCTCTCATTCCAGTTTGCAATCTATCGGCACCAGCGCAAGACAACATCTTGTTGATTCGCACAACGTGGTATGGGTGGGCTCGGACTCTCATGTGGAAACCTTCCTTTCCTGCAATCTTGACCAAGTATCTGAAACATGTTAGTACGATTTCGTGTGCTTTCTTCTACGAGCCATCTTACTTGTTGGCGCAAATTCGAGCAGCTTCAAGGGCCTCAGAGCTCAATTGCTCGTACTCGTTGGAAACCATGTGAACGCATAGTGGGAACTCGTCAACGTTTGCTCGCTTTCGGCCAAGGTCGAAGATTCGGATCTTTGGGTCTGGTACACCACGGTTGAATCGAGACTTAGGATATGGCTGTCGTCATATTAGTATATCGTCGCTGGTTGTGTCTTGGTCGAACTGACCTTATTCTTGCAGTATCGGTAGCATCTGGCTGGTCTTCTGGCCATTTTGACGGTATTGACAGAAAATGCTGTTGGTACAAGAATGTAGGAAGAGGTTCAAGAGCCAGGACGGCGATGAATTCATACCTCGTCGCACTTTCCAACTTGATTTCTAATAATCCTTGGCATTGCCCGCAGTCTCGCCTTCAGGCAGAAAGTATCTTCTGCATATGGATTAGCTTAGGCATAAAATATACACGGACCCGGCACGTTTTGCCACCGAGCTGTAACTTCATCCTCACCTCCTGCCTCTGCTCATGGCCGTATCCTTCTACCAAAGTCACACTGCTTATGCCGGTCTCCTTGTGAGTCAGAGCATGTCTATAATGTCTCACGTTGGCGGATAGTTATTTCTCCGAAATGTGTCCGGGCCGCGAAAGTGGAAGTAGCAGTCACTTACCCGTCCTAGCGAGCTCTTCAATCATTGTCTACGAATGCGATAGAGATCAAATTTGATCTCAACAACCAGCTAGTGCCGTGTGAATCACAAGTAGGTCTCTGCTGGCTAGACCATTGCGTTGGTAAGTGTAGATACGGTATGTCCAATGTTATGATTATAATTCAAATGTACTGTCATCATTTGTCCCGTTAGAAAAGTCAACCAAGCTTGAGAGACAGCATATTTGTATGACCTGCGAACTGCTGTACGTGCAGTACCTTCTAACTTGAATGTATCGCATGGAGGTAGTAGCAGGTGCGCTGGTGGAAGGTGCGACATGCTTTCCTTTGAATGCATTGCAGCAGGAGAGCTTTCGCTCGAGTCTATTGACAAATTCAGCGAACTAAATGAGCCAGAGCTAGTGCATCACACGCATCATAGCCGCATATGTCGTCCTAGAGACAATATGAGCAGTACTGCAGACCTAAAACATGGCCAGCAAAGCTCATCAGTAACTCAACCCGAAGCAGAAACTGGGACTACGGAGCTTCTTGTTGGAAAGCGCCTCTTTCTCCTATTTCTTGGTCATGTATGGAGCAGCTTGCACAATATTTGGGCGTGTATAGTTTATGCTCTGCATCTCTACCTCCTCATACCACATTTCCTACTAAGATACCTGAAACTCAGCGGAACGGTCGAATATCTCCTCAAACGGCTCTGTCTAGACCTTGACAAGATCGAGGCTCATGCTGCCAAATTGGTTGGACTGTCCGGACTTAAGTATTGCATATCCCGGTTGTCCGGTATTCTCAAGCGGGAGCTTGCACCTTGTGTCGATCAGATGGACAGATTGAACTCAGAGGCACAAATTCTGCTTCAAGAGCAACGCACCCAGCTTCAAAATGCACGAAACCTCATGCAACGCGATCAACAGAGCCCAGCCACACCACCAGGCGCGCCTCCTCACAGACGTGTTACAGTCCAGCTTGATTCATCTCCGACTTCTTCTGAGATCTATCACGCGGCGATACAAGGAAGTCGCAGTCTTGATGATCTACTAGACAGTGACGGAACAAGAGCAGGCGACATGGCAAACAGGAGCTCAGCAGCAGCCAAGCTCAAAGCGGGCCTTCGAGGAGAGCTTTACGACCTTCAAACTCGAATCGTGTCACCTCCTACCGTCTTTGAACCTCCAGTTCGAACGTTCAGTGGCAAATATCAGTCTCTTTCACCACGCTCAGATTCGGATAGTGAGACAAAGAAGCAACACGACTATCAGGATCCAGAAGACGGTAGATGCAATTCTGTCGGAGATTTCGCTGTACAGGCTTCACCTAGCAAATCGAGATCAACAGCCACGAATATCAAAGGCAAGGGACACGAGTGTTTAGCTTGCCCAGGCCGAGGGTCAAGTGAGTCAGAGAGATCAACAGGATCGAAGAAAGAGAAGCCTAAGTTTGACACATCCCTAAACACTATTGCACCACATCATACAGTGCCTGCACCGAGGAAGTCTAGTCTGAAGGTCTGGCGTCATTAACGTCGTCAACAAAAAACGTTCTGGTTAGATGGTGATCGTTCTGTATTTCTGAACGCATTTGATTATTCTTAGATTAGTTCCTTACCTAAGGCAGTAATATGTGTCAAGACAGATTCATCTGGCTCAACAGTGACACATCGGATGGTAAAAAAAATCTGCTTTTATACAGCATGCTTAATATCTTTCTATATTTCACTAAGGCAGGCAGGTATCACCAGCAGTCGTGCCTGACTTGAACGACGCTCGCCTCACGCTAAGGAGCGCGACGCGTTCTGCACGTGATCAGAATTGTAGCGTTGAAACTCGATATCGCCCGCAGTCGTAGCCTTTTATGTTTCTTAATCACAACTTACCCTCAACCCTCTCGGCCTTTGATATATCCCCCTATTCGCATCCTCTTACAGCCATGGAGACATTCGACAACATACATCTGGATTTGTCGAAGCAGCCCGGACGTTGCAGGCTTGCAGAAAGTGGTCTAGGATGGAAGCCCACAGGCGGATCAGAGCCGTTCACACTTGACAGCACTCAGATGTCAAGCGCACAATGGTCGCGAGCCTCGAAAGGGTATGAGATCAAAATATTCACAAAAGACAACCAAGTTATACAGCTAGACGGTTTTCAAGAAGAGGTATGCTAGTAGAAGCAGATTCAGGCGCAAGACTAATTCGGACAGGATCACGATCGCGCAATCAAGGCATTTAAGATCTGGTATGGCATCAATGTCGAGACGAGAGAACACGCCCTTCGGGGCTGGAATTGGGGGAAGACGGATTTCCTTAAATCGGAAATGGTCTTCAATGTACAGAACCGACCGGCATTCGAAATACCTTATTCTGAAATTTCCAACACGAATCTCGCAGGCAAAAACGAAATCGCTGTGGAATTCAAGTCAGAAGCAGAGACTAATGGCACAAACGGCACGAACGGTGTGAATGGACACGCACCAAAGACAAATCGAGGTCGCAAAGCTGCAGCCGCTCGAGATGAGCTTGTTGAGATGAGGTTCTACATTCCAGGCACAATATCCAAGAAAGAAAAACGAGAAGCCAAAGCTGTAAATGGCGAAGAAGCCGGCAGTGATGCAGAAGAAGACAACGAAGAAGAGGATGAAGAAGAGCTCGCTGCAAATAACTTCTACGATCAGCTCATAAATCGGGCTGAGATTGGAGAAGTCGCAGGCACCACATTCGCAACCTTCCAGGACATATTACATCTCACACCTCGTGGACGATTTGACGTCGACCTTTACGAAACCTCCTTCAGATTACGCGGCAAAACATACGACTACAAGATCCAATACGACTCAATCAAGAAGTTTTTCCTTCTCCCTAAGAACGATGAGATCCACACACTCATAACGCTCGGTCTGGAACCTCCACTACGCCAGGGTCAAACAAAATACCCGTTCGTAGTAATGCAACTCAAACTCGACGAAGAAGTCAACCTCGACCTGAACATGACACAAGAAATGCTCGACACAAAATACAAAGACAAACTCGACGCTCATTACGAAGCGCCCATCCACCATGTTATCGCCAAGGTATTCAAGGGCCTCTCCGGCAAGAAAATCATCATGCCATCCAAAGAATTCGTGTCTCATCACAACATGAACGGTGTTAAGTGCTCCATCAAGGCGAACGAAGGACTACTCTATATGTTAGACAAATCCTTCATGTTCGTACCAAAGCCTGCTACCTACATCTCGATCGATCAGATCTCAAACATCACTATGTCCCGCGTTGGTGGTGCATTGGCAGCTAGTCGCACCTTTGACATCACCATAACGCTGAAACAAGGCGGCGGCGAACATCAATTTTCGAATATCAACAGAGAAGAACAACAACCACTAGAGGACTTCTTCAAGGCTAAGGGCATAAGATTCAAGAACGAGATGGTGGAGGATAATACTACGCTGCTGAAAGCCGCTATGGACCAGGAACTCGCCAGTAGTGATGACGAGGCTGGTCCTGACAGGGGCTCGGCGGATGAGGATGATGAGTCTCCTGATGAAGACTTTGAGGCAGGAAGTGACAGTGATGTGGCCGAGGAGTTTGACTCGGAGCATGACAGCAGTGGTGGCTCCGATGAGGAGATGGCGGATGCCGATGGTGATGATGGCGATGGGGATGCGGAAGAGGAATCGCGGCCGAAGAAGAAGACTAAGACTTGAGATTTATGATATTATTGTATTTGATACCCTGGAGTATGCTTGGAAGAGTGACATATGGGTCAAGTAATGAGCAGTTCAATATTGATCATATCAGCGCACTTTTTCGAATGCTATCTCCCTGGTCTCTGATCTCTACATTGGATCAAGGTTAGCCGCTGCGAAATTCTGAAATGAATTCACTTGTGCGTACGCGACATCCGGTTGACCCTTGCCATCAGCAGCGATCAGATCTATGACAATCACAAAAGCAGCCAGTATTCGAGGCATCACTATCGTTGTCCTATATTTGGCAGCAATAACTTACTGGTAAAGCATCTGGATCTCTGATATTTGCTACTAGCACCAAGTCCAGGAAGCTACTGGTTCAAATCCAGCTTGTTGTTCTTTTTGCCCCTTTCAGCTCGCTGCCATCACATTTAACCACGATCGCAGCATGGGAATGTGTTGCTATATCACTTGTATCAGTACAGCTAACAGGTATTCTTCATTAGCCAGTAGAGCCGCTTTCGAGCAACAGTCTAATAGTTGCGACATTGAAGCACCGGACTATGTCCTGTATCCATGACCAGACTACCAGGCCTGGAAGCTGCTGGTTCGAGTCCAGTCTGTTCATGATTTTTTGGACATTTGCCCTGTGGCCCTTTTGTGCACTCTTCCCAATTCAGATATCTACCAGGGCATTCGTATACAAGTAAATTCGGAACTTAGCTCATATCCGCTGAATGCACGAAGGAGAACATAACAGTTTCGCGGCAATAGCTTAACAGTAAAGCGGCTGATCTTCGTCAGTTGCTACTAGTACTGGCGTTGACAGGTAGG